>JAFMSR010000006.1:32876631-32913386 GCA_022818135.1 Saxidomus purpurata | reverse complement strand
ATAATCAAGACAAACCTTCTGTCCAATGTTCACGATGATTTGGGGTCAAGTGCTCACAAGGAAGGTGTGGACAGACGATGGTTCACCTTACAGCACATCGTGCAAAGTTGACCGACATGGTTTATATGTCTGTTTAATCCCTGACTGACTTTGTGCTTGACATACATCTAAACCTTGTTTACTATATCCTACAAGTAACTGCAGGACCAACCACACAGTGTGACGCAAATTTGTATATATTTCTCAAAAAATCATATATTAATCGTAAATTTAGTAAAGAACTATGCTGACGATATACACACATAAAGCTTATGTAAAAGAGGTCGTTATATTATAGAAATTCCTATCTTGCAAAACTGAAAATGAAACACGAAAACACACACGTACGCATTCATTGACAGTTACATTTGCATTCCGATGAGCATAACAAAGATTTACTTAAATACTTGAAAATGATATCAGTGATAAATTAATGCTCGTCATTCTGGTGGAAATAAAATTCAAACGAATCTCAATACAAATTAAATCGCTTTTTTCCTTATATGAAATAACTTGGAGTACTATGAACATTGTAAAAGTAACACGGAGTGTATTCAATTTAGGTGTCCATCCCAAATTATAAAGTAATGATTGTTTTAGCATATTTAGCACTAGAAACGTTTATGTTTGTTTGGCACACAGACTAAGTCCTGATATCCATAATGGGAAAAAAACTTGGAACAAAAATCTAATCAAGCACTCAAAGACTGTGGCCATATATGATGGTACTCCGTTGCCGATTGAGCAACCAGCTATAGTATCAACTCGACAACTTATATGTGTCTCTTTTCATATAATTTGGGATTATTAAGTTTTCCATTTCACATTTGCTAAAATCTGTTAGGAATCTTTTATTTCAACAGAGGTATACACTTAACAACTTTTCCAACGCTACTAGTAGCCTTTTCGCAATAACTTTAAAACTACACAAGCTAATGAGGTGAACTTTTCAGGACAATTAGAGTAATATACAAGCCATATGTTTGATTCCAAGTTAACAAGAAAAATATTCTACAAGTTTAAGATTTTATTACTTAAATGATTCAACCCCTATTTTTCAAATTCGCAAATTTTGCCAATAATTAAAATCTGTAAGAACGCGAAAAGAATAGAGTTTTATTTGTAAAATTCTATCAAATTGTTAAGACTATTATTTTTAATTTCAATGAACTTAAACGGGTATCGCCTTTTTTTGCAATAAAAAAGAAAATTTCATAATTTTCACTTGATTGGCAAGCTACATGGCGAAATAAACAATAAAACCTGGCGTGATAATTTCTAAAAAACGTCATTTGGCGGGGATTCTTTCAAAATTTAGTACGGGGATATCGGTGAATTCAAAAACTGCTGGTGTCAGAATTTATAAATATTTTAATCTTGAAAGTTAAATGAAAGAATTTTTAATTCCATTTGCATTTTTCATTAAATTAATTAGGACATATGCTTCAGTCAGAATCAGGGTATGTCACACAACTGTCTCTCTCGCTGCAAGCATGGTGACCATTCTACCAATATTTTCACAATTTGTCATGATTCATGAAGTGCATTTAATTAATTATTTTAAAAATTAATATTAAACATACCTACCTTTTAAATTAATTGAATGTTGTATTGGCTATAATCTTAGACACTTTAAAGTGAACCAGTGGATGTTAACTTTCTAGTTTTTATCAATTGAATTAATTTGCTAAATTTGCGAATTTGAATAATGTGGGTTGCATCGAATAAATTAAAATATCTACAACTTGTTGAATAATTTTGCTTTTATTTTTGTACCTAACAATGTCTTTTATTTTAATTTAATTGCCCTTAAAATTTAATCTCGTTATCTTATGTAGTTTTAAAGTTATAGCGAAAAGGCTACTGGTAGCTTTAGAAAAGTTGTTAAGTGTAGATAGATAATGATATGCCAGAGGACACCCACACCATCCCATACTCCAAATAGATCTAGATACCATTGTTCTAAATGACAGAAAATCGACAATAAAAACATGTTTTAACTTAATATTTGTTGTTATACAGCTTTTATGCAGTTTGTTTTTTACCTACCAATATAAACGAAAATTAGACGGAAAATGTAATATCGGCGATACAGTGTTTACAAGTTTTGTTATATATATTTGACATAGTGCTTAAGGTTTGCTTCCGACATGGTCCAATTTATGTTAACATTGTATAGACAGTTGGTCAAAATCTAAGCAAGTTTCATGGCTGTAACATACGTTAGGTTTTGCTTTTTTCTTTAAAGGGAACCGAAAGTCAAAAAAAAATGTATTCCCATGTTGTAGTCCGTACAATTTAATACAGAATCGCTTATTTGCCATCAAAATTAATGCGATATTAATTTTGATATACTTGATTTAAAACGTCAATTTTTAGCCGGTCGGTCGCTCACTGTAATTCGCCATATTTGCTTTATAGAGTCACGTGACCCACTATGTGTGACGTCACACTGCACTGATCAGTTTCGAAGACCAGCGACCGCTACCTTTTTCTTTTGATTGCTGATAGTATATAATTAAAATTTTCCTTTGATCCATAACAAAAAAACTTTTATTATCTATTACGAGCTTCTTTACCATTGATGGCCTTTCACAGTTTTCACGACAAATTCCTTTCGATCCTACATAATTAGATTTTTTTAGGGACCGATAATTGCAGCGCAATTTTCACCCGTTACTTATAAACAAATGAGACAAAGTGCGAAGATTAATTTCAATTTACGTCAAAAGTATTTGTGCAGCATTTGCAAGTAAAACATATTTTATAATTGATGATCACAGACTTGTACCGTATAATTTTGAACCCGAGTACATGGAGGAAGAACTGCATTCTCTAGAGGAAATTATGCAATCTAAATACACACCAATTTTGATACATGTGATGCAATAAATTTACATGTGGTTATATCTTGTTTGTGTTTTCTGTACGTGCTAAAAGTGCCCCTAGAATGCACCAGATGCAATGTTAGATTTCATTTTTTTCCGGGGGAACCCCCCCTAGCACCTGTGCGTATACTTCATTTTTTATCCGGGTACGCCATTTCATAGAAAAACGTTTCATCAGAGTACAGAAGTTTTGTCATCAACAGCAAAAATGATATATTTTCTGAACATTTGTAGGGGTGCTGAAAACTTTCATTTGCTGAAATGTTTTTTTACTAAGGCATATTTATGTTAGATGACTCAATAATATTTTTATGCAAACTTGATGATACATTATAAATGTTACTCGAAGGTTAGTGACAAATAATGTATATGCAAAAACTTTATGTCGGCCTATCATTCATTAAATATATGGTTAGTTTTAATCACAGTGATAAATTCATATGTAAATTACCTCGATCGTGCACATCCAAAAATGTTGCATAATTTAAATTGGGCACTCTGCATTTTGTTGTGTAATTATCAAATGCAATTGACCAGTGTGCAATATGCAATAATGTGTGACCAGTTAGATTGTTGACAGGGGGTCGCCAATTAACAACAAATCATATCGCATCTTTTGTTGTGAAATATGCCCTTGGGCTATATCCAATCAAATTCCTTCAATGGTTAGAACCACGCTAATTATTTTCCATGGCAACGTTGTCAAAATGAGATATTGTTTGTGTTTTGATTTTATTGAAAGCGAAAATTTAATTTTAAGGAATTTAAGGAAGATCAGCTTTCAGTGTTCCGCAACATGTAAGTATCTTCTATATCATGTTCTTCACATTTACTGTAACAACATGATTTTTGGAAATTATTTTGAATATAAATGCCAGCCCTTTATATAGACTAGAATCTAGATCTAAAAAAACAAATCTGTGTCTTAAATAATAGCATATGGTCCTGTAATAAAATACGTTTCGTTACAGTAGTTTCAACCTAACATTCTCGTAAAATGTTTCGGCATGATTTAGTTATACGAGAAAAGTTGTGCACTTGGGAAAATCTACATGAAGATGGCATAAGTGTGAAACATTTAAATTCTTAATCGTAATATTAGAAACTTAAAGAAAATGATTAAAATATATAGATCATTTCACAAAGGCCGAATGTAAAATGCATTTCTGTCTTGTCATGCATGATATTTCACCGAACGTCATTAAACGATCATTTTCAAGATATTTTTTTTAAAGAAAACCTGACATAAACATCGCTAAGACATTGTTATAAGTAAACATGTACACATATTATATGAAACGGTTTGCCTCAAAACGGCCGACATCCAGTTAGCAGGTGCGTGAAAGACCTCGATGTACTTCCGTAATTTAGACAGCGCAGTGTTACGTCACATCTGGTTACTTGGCGCAGGCGCAATAAGGCTTTAAGCTATCAATGGCGGCGCCCTTAAACCAGATGGAAATCACGCAATTTCAATGAAAAATTGAATAAATCATTAAAACGCAGTTGACCACATTCAAACGCATTTTTGGAAATGAAATAAAATGACAGGCTCGTTTGAATTTCGCTATCGAGTTTTCTGACTTTCGGTACCCTTTAAATTGATACTGGTGTACATTTTCTTCCTACATTGTCCAATTTCTAACATGACAATAACTGAGTGCATGATCTAACTTGCTCGAAATAATGTTACAATATACATTTTGACTATTCATATATCAAAGTTTGATTGTATCACAGAGGTAATTGAATCATCTGTTAGCTATTCTTGTCATCTGTTACGAATGAATTTTGGAATGTGATCTATTGTCCTGTTAGCTATCATTTTACTTCTATTATAAGTTTCATGACATCAGATATAATTATGGAAGTACTATACTACCGCTAAATTGACAGTGACCTCGTTTACTTTACGCTACTTTATTTATTCAAAACTTTATATAACATGAAAATTTGAATGAAATTGATACTGAAATGACAGTCATATAAATTGTTTGGTGTATTAACAGTGTAAACCTTTTGGTGTAATATTATATTGTGTTATAATAAACGTATAGGGACCATATGAGGGACCACTAGTAATAATAATAATAATAATAATAATAATAATAATAATAATAAAAGATAGTAAAAAAGATAATAAAAATAATAATGATAATAATGATAATAATATAATATGCAACAAATACAAATGCATACACTATTTATTTAATCTGATTATATTTTGATACTCATCTGTAAGTCTTATGTGAGACCCAGCAGTTTTGCATTTTTATAAAATTTACTCTTAGTTTACCATTTCAATTTAAGTTGATAATACCCAACAACGTAACCATCATAATTGTAAATACGGCTTTGATAAAATGTAGCACATATTAACAATTTAAGTGAAATAAAAAAATACGAAAGTCATATAAAAATATGTACAGTAGTTTTACTTCTACTGAATGTAATTGAATACGGATTTTTTTTTTTGAGTACTAGTATCCTAGTCAAAATTAGTAATGCACTTTTTCATTTTTATTTTCATGTCTATCTGTTAGTGAGAGACATGGCTCGGTATTATCTTATAGATTGAAAAAGTTAAATTTCTTACCAGCTACGAAATGCCTTCTTAATTTTCCCTTTGTTGCGAAATATAATTGTAAGTGTGGCACTATCCGGGATCATAGAAAGAAATCATGTTTCAGCGCTTCCCGCTCGGCGAAATACTGAACTCGGTAAGGTCTAGCCTTGACTGTTTATGCCTGACCCAAGCATCTCTCCCTAAATGCTGTATAACTAATAAACAGATAACTTGGGACAGCTTATATACAGATCTATTTGGATTCACGTGGCATATGTTGAGATCATTTAGCGGGTACTTGAGAGAATCTATCATTTGATTTGACTATCCTAGTCAAAAATTGACAATCCGCCAATTTCGCAAGTTATCTGCTAAAAAGAGAAGTAAATTAGTATTATGTTATTTCATACATATTTTCAAGGCATTCAATCTGTTTTACTTGATTATTACGCAGTATGGTTATTTATTTTAAAACACTCTGTTTAAGTTGTGCTTGATTTACATTTAAACCTTATAGTGTGGTTCAACTTAATTTAGTAATTTCATTCGTACATATTTCATAAAATCCACACATTCATCGTAAATTCATAAACCAAATCGTACTGACGATACGCGAATTTAGCACGGGTCACTACTGTTGATGTTCGCAAATATAATATATAGTTCAGTTAGGTTAAAGCGATTTTTAAACAATGTGTAAAACCAGATCTATCAACTTAAGATAAATAAAGGGCAAGAAATATCGATATTTCACTATAAAAAAGCAAATTAAAACGACACAAAATTTTGACATGGTCTTAATTCGTATCTTCGCATTCAAGACACAGGGCACGGCCAAGTCGATACGAAAGTTTGACAGTAGAATATGGCGTGCGTTTTGCCCGTTTCGCCTCAAATAATTCATGTTTCCGTGTCCTTGTCCTAAAAGACCTTTCGTATCTTTGTGTGTATGGGGAAGTGTTTTGGACCGAAGACATGAATACAAGAATTGATAGACAACAGCTACCGCACCTATCGCATCAGCCCTTGCAACTTTTTTGTTATTTTTTGCACACTTTCCCTTGTATGCCTAGTTAAATTTTTAAAAACTGGTTTCAATTCAGCAGCAGTGCGTATTTTGGATTTTTTAAGATTGCAATTAATGTCATTTTGGCGTACACTTGGAATCTCCTAGTCTAATTAATTCGTCGTTGACCTGGGTAAAACTGGAGAGACGAATGAATTAGGTGCATGGTGACGCGATACTACAAATGATTGTGAAGTATAACGTTGCGGTCTTGCGGTTTTTAGACATTTTTATGACATAGAAATGTATTTCAAAATCAACTGGTTGGAAAAACCGATCGTAGTATCTTCTTTGTGAATGAAAGTCTAAATATATCGATGTCGAAAATACTTGTATCCTATTTCATAGTAAAGTATTTGTCATTGAGACATTTTGCGTATATCATGTAATGTGTTAAATTAGGTTTAGTGGTGAATAACCTCTAGGGATATAAGTAAGTGGGCAGCCAAGAAAAATCGGTGAACTGTTTATCACTGATTCTAAATTTCATAAGACTGTGTTTAAATCAGTTCATAGTACTTCACTATGTTCGGTAGAACTCGCCTGATGAATAACATAGTAAATATGATCACCTGGGTACCATTTGCTATTATACAAGGTCAACAAAAGTGACACAGAAAGCAAAGTAAAAGTATACAGTTGTAGTACACTGTAGCTAAGACTAAATCCTATGGCGCGGCCAGTTTTGATCCTGCAAGGAAAGTATCCTATGGCGGGGCCAGTTTTGACCCTGCAAGGAAAGTATCATATGACGCGGCAAGTTTTGACCCTGCAAGGAAAGAATCCTATGGCGCGGCCAGTTTTGACCCTGCAAGGAAAGTATCCTATGGCGTGGCCAGTTTTGACCCTGCAAGGAAAGTATCCTATGACGCAGCCAGTTTTGACCCTGCAAGGAAAGTATCTTATGGCGCGGCCAGTTTTGACCCTGCAAGGAAAGTATCCTATGGCGTGGCCAGTTTTGATCCTGCAAGGAAAGTATCCTATGGCGGGGCCAGTTTTGACCCTGCAAGAAAAGTATCCGATGGCGCGGCAAGTTTTGACCCTGCAAGGAAAGTATCCTATGGCGCGGCCAGTTTTGACCCTGCAAGGGAAGTATCTTATGGCGCTGCCAGTTTTGACCCTGCAAGGAAAGTATCCTGTGGCGCGGCCAGTCTTGACCCTGCAAGGAAAGTATCCTATGGTGCGGCCAGTTTTGACTCTCAAGACCTTGCAATGATGGAGAAGATTTTCAAAACTTGTCCTATATAAGTCTGTGTAAAATACTCATCCTCGAGATGTGCCCAATGTTGACACCTCAGGCATAATTTCAACAATCTTGATAACAGGACCACTTGGCGATGCTACACAACACATATCTAAGCTCTGTGCCTCACGGTTTTAGACAAAAAGATTGTTGAAGTATTTATATAAAACATGTAAGGCTTGGGCGAGGCCAATTTTGACCAAAGGGCCATGATTTTAACAATCTTAGTAGAGAAACATTAGGCTATAGACCTTATAGTATTAAATAGGTGGCCAATTATTACCTCTGTGGCATGCTCTGAACACAATTGATTGAGGACCACCACGCCATGCTACACACCAAATATACAAGTTCTAGGCCTTACAGTTCCTGACAAGATGACCTTTTAAATTTTACAACATATTTCTATGTAAAACAAGTGATCCCTTGGCGGGACCAATTTTTACCCCAGAGGTATAAATTGAACACACTTGATAGAAGTCCACTAAACAGTGCCACACACAAAATATTTAAGCTCCGGGTATTACGTTTTTTAGAGAAGATTTTTATAAAGTTTTTCCTCTTTGTTGCCTTAGAAACAGAGTTATATGCATAGAATGGAGTTATTTGCAAAAGTTAAGTAGAGCTTCATGCAAGAAACATCCCTGCCAAGTTTCATCAACATTAGCTTAGTCGTTTCAGAGGAGATGTTTGAAGGAAATGGTGGACGGACGCCGAATTGTGTTTTATCCTAATGTGACTACCATGCAAAGCTGAATTGCAAAGAACAACATCGCATTGTCAGTTACCTAAATATGTATGAAGCTGCATTATATAACTATAGAAACAATGATGACACCACTACAAACCGCCTATTAATAATTCGAACGTGTTCCTAGTGGAAAATAAAAGGGCTATTCTTGTCGTCTTAGCAACAACCTGCGATGAGCTGTTAACATTTTGATCGCATAGTGCAGTGGGATACGAGCTTTTATCTCTAAAGGAGTAGATGGGCACTGGCTCCGCCTCCAGTTATTAGCACCACCTCTGTAACACTGGCGCCAAAACTTACTGGAAAACGGATGAATGTACGGGAGACCACCGTCAAAACCCAGCTGATTTATTTGATTACTGAAAAAGCTTCTTAACAAAATCGGAATGGTTTCTTAAAGCTCTCCTCTTTGGTTCTAATAACCAATCCTAATTTTACGGTTACTATTGATTTAGCATATTTAGTACTAGTCCACTTTAGGCTTGCTTGGACAAAAAAAACCATAATAGTATCAACTATGTCTATTTTTATAAATTTTGGGATTATTTTCAGGTTTTACATTTCGTGTTTTGCGTTATCACTAATGATTACATCAACTTATTGTGAACATCTGGTGTGTTATGAATTTATTATTTTAACAGATTTTGATGAGATATAGATAACAATGAATCAGCGTTCAACAATCCCTCACAAATAAAACAAAGAAATGAAGTCTTTACATTCTTTTTCTTAAACGATGAGGACGTTATATCTATATGGTTCACACTCATTTTGCGCTCTACATACACTCCAAATTTAAGGAAAATTAGACGTAATGTTTTAAGTTGTCAAATATTACATTCATTATACATTGTATAATGTTCACAGTCTTAGCGAAGGTATAGTGGTCCGATTTCTAACATGATTCAGTTTCTGAAACTGAAACTGAAACTGTAGCATGCTTGCAGGCTAATCCATAATGTAACATGGTCTACAATAGTTGGTCACTCATATGATACCATAATTCATACAAGAAAAGTTATCTGCCACGACAGTAATTTAGAATGACACTACAATCATTAGAACAGATGACATGTCAGTAATCTATACGCACTTTGAATTAGTATAGTTACTATGATTTAACATCTATAGTAAATTTCATGATGCCTGGTTTATTTATATATGTAATATATTGCATCATACAGTTAACGTGTAATTACTGGTTCAGTTCAACATACCGAATTACTTTTGCAAAGATAGTGCTCGCAACAGCATGGTGCCACATTTGCATTAAGGAAAATCAATATACACCAACCTTGGAAATAACCAACTACAAATGTACTATTAAGAAACAACACAGAAGTGAAAACAAAAACGCTTGTTTACTACTACTCTCATACCATTCAATTCTCCACTGCGTAAAAAAAACAAAACTGATAACACCGTCTCCATTGAAGGAATTTCACGAGAAATTTGAAAATAAAGTAACAAATTACAATTCAACGTACTCTATACTGAATTATCATAATGGTGCACCTGGCTCTTCTGATGAAGATAATACAAAACTTGTTGAAATACTATAGGAAACAAGAGCTGTCAAATAACAGCACACACGGTTTGAAACATTATGAAAGTAAAGTAAACAGCTTTTCCAGCCAAAATGTTTGTCACCAGACAGGTATTTTTTTAAACATCTAAAGGTTGTGAAATCGATTTTTAAAAACTTTGAGAAGCATATATCTTAAAATATATCTCAAAATATTCCTGACAGAGGTCATGTGACCTGTCACAATTATGCATCATGTCATAATTAATGTCAAGTTTAAAATTAATATCGTTGGTAGTGCAATGTACATATTAAAGTCATAATTATTAATAAATAGCACGATAAATGAAAGAAACTTTATATTCGTATGCTTAAAGCGGTATTCAAGGGACATGATGTCCCTATTCGCGCACTGCATTTCCCCTTAATGACCTCTCTCATTGAACGCAATTTTAACGAATTTCCTTCAGTACTTTTAGAGTTAAGATCCGGACAAGAACACGTAACAAAGGGGTATAACTAAAACATTAGGCAAGGTAGAGTTATGGTTCTTGATCACTGCACTTCCCCTTGACATCCTCTCTCATCTTATACAATTGAACAAATTGCTTTCAGCACATTAAAAAGTATAATCTGATGAAGACATGTAACAAAAAATAAGCAATGTAGAGTTATGGCTCTTGTACACTTGAGCTTATTAATTGTATGAAGTTTCAAGTATTTCCCTTTACTGATCCGGACATGATATTTCAATAAAGGGAGATAATTAAAAATTTCTACTTTGGGTAAGGATTTTGGACACGGCACTTCCCCTTAATGTCCTCTCTCGTTGTATGCAGTTTGAACGAATTTCCTTCATTACTGTTAGAGTTAAGCTCTATATAAGAAAATGTAACAATTCAAAATTAGCCAAGGCAGAGTTATGGTTCTTGCACACTGCACTTCCCTTTAATATCCTCTCTCGCTGTATGCATGTAGACGAATTCCTTATGTAAAGTTAAGCACAGGACAAGAAAATGTATAATTAACAAAGGGGTAAAATTAAAACATTAGGGACGGTGCAGTAATGGTTCATATTCACTGCACTTTCTCCCAGTGTGCTCTATCATTGTACAGAGTTTCATCTAATTATCTTTGATAATTTGCAGTTATGCTCCGGACAAGGTAAGGGGAGGGAACAGACTAGTCGATTTCAATGTGCCATCGAAAGAGTTGTGGTTATTTGTCACTACACTTACTTTAAATGGTCTAGTTATGCTTACAAATAGGGAGACAATTCAAAATGAGAAAAACACTAACATTTTAAGACTGTAACCTCCTCTGTATCCTTAATAACCAATTATCCCTGATAAATTTGCAATAAAACTAACATTTAAATACTGTTTCCTCCCCTGTGTCCCTGTGTTGCCCAATTTATCACGTGCAATCATGTATAAAGCGCACAATATGTTTACCTGATTGTAGGCTAGTTTTTCTTGGAAAATTACAGCTGGGTATATATTGATATTTGTTCCAAGTATGATTAGTATACAAGTTAAAGCATTCCAAAAGTCTTCTAGGGCACCTCTGTATATTTCTACGTTATGTAAACGATATAATATGCAAGCTAACAGTAAGATATACACTTTCATTTCAGCTATTTGTCAAACTTTCAAAATTAAACGCATGTTCGGGCGATTTTTGCAAGTTCAACGTACAAGGTATGTACAATACCCAGTGAAGATACTGTCGTATAAAGGGAGTTACCGCAGTAACAAACACATTTACGGCTTGTACGGAAAAGATCGGCTATTGGATGTAAGTTGGTTTCATCAATCAGCGGAACGCATTTTCAATATGACAACGTGTAACTATAACAGAAACGTTTCAAGGATGAATAATGGAGACAAGTATGTCTGTACGAACGTAACTGTTCCTTCCTTGGGGGGAACAATGATGTGTACGTGTGTAATGATGCCAATGAATCTTTGTGTCACGTCGCAGCGTATGATGCCATAAATGACGTCAAATTACGTGCGGTCAATCAATATTGGCAAAAACGCAAGAAGAGCAATGTTTTGTTACTAAAAATGTATAAGCGCACGGAAGTACCGCCTTGAAATTCACGAAAAGTGTTCAATATCCTTGAAAATAACTTTCTGGTACCCTAGTATAGACATTATTAAAATGACAAATGAAGGCATCGGGGTGATGTAATTTAACACAAATGTCTTCCCTCCAGTGCAGCACTAATTTCAGATGCATGAATCGCTTTTTGGGACGGTTGTCGAAAGACAGACGATCCAGAGTGAACAAACACACAGACCATCAAAGTAATAAACTGATTTTGGCGTTACTCCGTTCCTAAAAACACAGGCAACACCGCTGAAACGAAGTCGCAAGCGGAGTGATATTTACAGTTTATTTGCCTGTTTCCAATGAAATCGCATGTCCGCAGAAATGAGTTACCGACATAAAACTTACACGCCACAAAAGTGTTCGATCTTCTGCTCCAGGCTGCGTATATTTTACATAAATTAGCATTATGACAGATATTAACCTTGCTGTCCTCAATTATCGAAAAGAATGTACTTCACAGGAACACAGTTGAGAACTGTATAGCACATGTACTGCGCGCGTGCATTTACTGCTGAAAGATTGCTGAGTGTAGAAGTGTGCTTTGTGTTTATCGGTTTTGGTATTTGTTTTGTTTTGTTCGTGCTTTTCTCCGACAAAATTCTACTTAAAGGTACCAAAAGAATATCGTTACGTATCTTCGATAGCGTATTCTCCAGTAGTAAGTTGCTGTTTATATCCGTATTTGGTCAATGTTTATTGTAGACTAAGCATTGAAACTCGCAGCAGATGTGAAAAATATGACCAGTCATGAAGGATGGCCATATACAATTTTAAATGATTAATGTCAAGTTTTAGTGAATATACCAGTAAAAAAAGAATGAAATAAGTGAAACAAAAGTACTTTGAGTGAGTTGACTTAAATATACACAGTTGTATGAAACAAGCATGTTCTTCTAGTTGACATACGATACACCAAAAGAAAACGTCAATACACCACTGTATGAATTTTAATCTCATATAATCATTTGCATTCGACAGACTTGCAGTTCGTGCACATCGTCAGTTTTGCTACATACTATGATTAGCTGGCAGTTTATATATTTAACAGTATCAGTCCTGTTTTTGTCAGACTAGCGTGAAAATATTACTTGAAAGCAATTTGAGGCATAAGCTACTGTTACGGACCGCATTTTATAATTATTGAACAATTTATATCATTTATGTCATGATTAGAGGTAGATATATTCTCCAAATTGAATTTGTTTGGCTGCGTTTAGACTGCTGTACAGTAGTTGATTTTAATTTTGCTTTAAGAAGATGAATATTTTTTGAAATATGCTTACAACCTGTCTATCCTAAAACAGGAGATACCATTTTTAATATAAGTCGCCAAAAATAAATAGTTCTTATTCTAAAGACCTAAAACAAGCCTTTATGTGTATATCAACCAAATATGTAACAGTTACTGGTTGCTACCAGATGAAACCGAGTCCAAAAGTATGACATTCTGACATGCTCTTGTCCGTACATTTTTATTAACCGAACTGAAGTCACTTTCGGTACGCACTAACCACTTCCGGTTTGAATAAACATCAGCACATGTTACATTTTTCATTACCCGAACTGAAATCACTTTTGGTATGCACTTACCACTTCCAGTTTGAAATAAACATCAGCACAGGTAAATTTCGATATGAAGACTTTTTTCTAATTTACTTTTTATGAGTTAACTTACTCATTTTGTGTTTGTTTATCATCTGTACCCGTAGGTCGCACGGCTGATTTAACTGAAACTATAAAATTCTGACTCACACTTATTTCTTCAAACTAAACTCTAGCTGTCTATTACCACACTGTATCATTGCAAGTTCACTTACAAATTTGTAATCTGAAACATAAGTTTGTGAAAACTGAAAATCAGTTTTCATTTCCTTGTAATTGGCTTTCATCTAATGTTCACATTTTAACGTCTTGGATTTGAGCAGTTTAGTCTCTTTGAGTCGAACATTTCAAAGTTGATTTAGAAGGTGAACAGAATTTGACAACATAAATCAGTGAACATTTTCACGTCTTGGAGTGAACATTTCACTATACCACTTGGAGTTGAACTTTCAATATTACTTGCCTGAACTAAATTTACACATGCCAACACAATCGTCAAGTCAGTATTTTCAGCGCTTTGATAACATTTCAGAATTTATGCCTTTAATTCCGGATTTCAAGCAGAATTGCTGTAGTCACGTGATCAGAAACTTTGCGTCTACAGCGTGTTCTCCGTACGTGGAAACAAAATTGGGGGCATATTTTTTTGTAGTATTTCTTTTGATACATATTATGACTAGTGTTTCTTTAAAAACAATTTTGGCTTTTTTGATTAAATCCTTAGTGAAGAGCTTCGCTTATGCCGAAAAAAAGAATCGTTCGATTCAGAATCAGTTCTGTCACATGACATTCTGATTCTAGAAGCACCAAATCAGTTCTGTCACATGACATTCTGATTCTAGAAGCACCAAAATCGCAGTCGTCTCTACTGAAGTGTGACAAGGCTAATCAATTACCCAAGAACTCCCACGAACTGGTCCCAATTTAACGAAAATACTTAAGTACATGCTCAACTTATTTCAACACTTATAGTATTTGTGGAAGAAATGTTGTTTTTAGCAAGTAATTTACACTAAGTATATTCTTAAGATTCTTAAAATTCTTAACTTGTACTCTAATGAATTTTTCGCTCAATATGACTTGCAATTAGTAATTTACAATATTAACAGACTATCGTTAAAATGACAACAACAAAATATTCTTATTTTTAGAGACAATTAGACTTTAAAATAACGTACTCAGCTGAGCAATTACTTAAGTATTTTCGTGTTATTGGGGCCTGAATTCATTTTATAAATTGGCGTCGCACACAAAAAAACCCACTGAAAAATGTAAATGTAAGGCCTGAATGCCAGTTAAAGGTATTGTATATCTTCAACGCGCTTATAACAAAACATACAGAAAACTAAATGTACGTTACATGCCTGACACTTTTATTTCCACGGGAAACTAAATTTCCCGACTTTTTTCTAATATCATACATAATTATAAAGGAATAAATGTTAAGCACTCTCACTTTTTTTTCTAAAATACATTGTCGATCTCGTCAAGCACTGAAATTTCCGTTTTCAATTTTCGTGAAAAAGTTGACTTGCAGTTGTGATTCAAAGTTCAGCATTTTAATCAACATTGCCATTGCTATTTTAGAATAATTTATAAATTTTCAGCATTCCATAGTCAGCGCAGTTGCAGTTACCACATCCGGTGCTTTAATTCTTATTGGCGGAAGTCAATGGGTTGATTCTGGTGCATCGGGACACCACTCGGTCGTTTCCGTAGAAAAGGCCGAATGATGTTCTAAATGAAAAGAATTTTGAGGTTTCTAGTGGGGGATGTTTTGAAAGGCTTTCGTTTATTTTAATTTTTAATTCAATTTTTCATTTTATTGCGATTAGGGAGTTATTTATGATATCAACGAAAAATGTATTAAACTAGCCGTACATGTTTACACTGTTGCAAATTGACATTTTCATGTGTAACCCCTTTAGCTGCCTCATGCCCTGGTAAAATATCCGTTTCTTTTCACGCACGGGCTGTTGAGTATATGTCACACCACGCTATTGAATTAAATACAATGACAAAGGGCCTGAGCAGTTTTAAGTATTAACAGTAAGGTTGCAAATTTGACCATGATTTTGTATTCACATTGAGATTGTTTGGGGAAAGGGATCTTCAAAAGTTGTTAAAGGTAAATATTCATTTTTACTTATTTGTCTATTGTTTGTTATCATAAATTGTCATAAAGATATTTGGAAACACTGGAAACAGTAAGGAGGCATAGACTACAGGGTAGACAAAGACATGGGAAGTATGTTAAACTTAAATCAATTATTTATTATATTATTGCAATCTTACATTTTAAAGTCCAAGGATCACTTTAAATTTACTGATATAGTAACATAAAGTAATTGGCAGGATATTGATAGAACCATATTCGATTCACTCTAAAACAATGTTGACATATGGCTTTCTTTCATATTTAAGTTGTTTCTTCAGGAAAAAAAGTTGCCAGAAAGCCTTTCTTATTTTTGCAAATATCAGGTCTATTAATACACAAATCGGGAATCTGATCAAATGTATAATTTTAAATTGAATTGTTTTCTTCAGTATTTCAGTATTTCATTTACTTATACATGTATTGGCAACATCAAAGGGGGATTCAACAGAGGTGAAATAACATTTTTATAAAACATGACCTTGTTCATAATGTGACAATAACGCAACACTACATCACAAATGTGGTTGTTGAATCACAACCAGTATCATGATTACATGTATGTGTGTGATGCACAAAGCGCACTTTTCTGCCTTACCCGAGAATCAGGTTAATCATTTTCTGTATACACCAATTTGTGTATAACCAGATACACTGATTTGTGTATGATACACAAATATATTGATACACAAATCAGGCGATATAATAGGCCTGAATACTGCGCTATGTATCTAATATGTACTTACGATTAAAAAAGCGAAGTTAGTAATGTTTTTATATACAAAAGGTCACTTCTGTAAGTGAGATATCGTTCCTGATAAAATGAGAACTACTTGAAAAAGCATACATTAAACAAAAACATTTTGTGTTATTTAGTGCTTAGCTTGTAAATGGCTCTTTGTCGCCCACTGCGTTAAGCAGATATTACAAAATCAAATAAATAAATAAGAAGAAAAATACCTGGAGATTGAAATTGTATCTACATGTATATGTGACCTAAACATAATTGTCTGGTCTTTGGATTTCTACTTATCTATACATTGATATGGAAAATATTGTTGTTTAAGCTATTTTCCCCAAAACTTATATATTTTCTAATACTACTTTATACAGCAATATCAGCTGTATAATGACTGTAGCAATGAAAGCTTGTTCTTATTGATTTATTCCCAGATTTTGTTGTATAATTTAAAGACTAAGTCACCAAATGCAAGGCAGACTTTGAAGTCACCAGGTGGCCTTGTCTAGGCTGGGTTCGAGTCTCTCTGTTGTTTGCTGATTGACTGTACCTGTGAACTATATCATGCCGACTAGAAAATTCATCGGGAAAATATTACATTTTTGAAAATATTTCGAGTGACTAGTGCCATAATTGTTCAAAGGAGTGCCGTCTACTGGATGAGTAGAGAAAAGGGCAGGCACGTTTTTGTAATAAACTGCAATTGCTCTTAAGGCAAAGTTTTGGCTGACTGCCGATGTGACTGTATGTACATATACATGTAAAGAAAAGGATGCGTTTAACTAAGATAGATATAATTAATAATGATGTTTACAGTACAGAATATTCGTTCAACGGAATAATGGTGATGGTCCACTGGAATGTCCCATGACGACACGAGTGTGCAAGCTGATCATAGTCTACACTGGTTGTGAAGACAGACTAAACTTCCGCCGGTGAGTTTTTTTGAAATTAGTAATTATTTACATTGACTGTACAAGGTGATAAAAAGGCTGACTCACTTGTTGCCGGCCGGGTTATTAAGGCATTTATTTAACATGGATTGTATGAATTGATTAGACAAGACAATACAATGTTGCACACCGGTCGCTAATACAGAATTGAGTTAAAGCTGCTCGCTCTCAGTTACCGTTGAAAAAAATATTTTTTTCAAAAATTGGCATACTTATACACAAATATAAAACTAAATGCTAGAATTAAAATATTAGCAAAAATCTAGGTAGGGATTTGCAGATATCGATTGAAAATATCGGTTACACGGCACCGCTACACTAAATGTTTATATTGGAATTTCAAAAGCGTTTGCAACGCTTTTGAATTTGGTAGCGTATTACTTAAAATTTAGAGATATACGTGGCAGGAATTTATACTGAAGCCTTTTTGTATGACCGTATGTTCTAAGATACGTTATTTACATACAGTTTCCAGAACTTTATTTTTTTACCAAAGTCTGAGAGCGAGCAGCTTTATGGATATGTGAAAAGTTTGATAGTGGCAGGTTCGACTGTAAAAGACATGTTTTAATAAGATATTCTGTTGTTACAGGTACAGAATATTCGTTTTGCAAAACTACAAAACTATTGTGCTGATTCAGCCGATTACTCCGTCACGACACAGATGTGCAGTCTGCTTATGGCCTATACTGGAAGCGAAGTCAGGGTAAATGGTCTACACTGGAATCAAAGTCAGGGTAAATGATCTATACTGGAATCGAAGTCATGGTAAATGGTCTACACTGGAATCGAAGTCATGGTAAATGGTCTACACTGGAATCGAAGTCATGGTAAATGGTCTATACTGGAATCGAAGTCATGGTAAATGGTCTATACTGAAATCAAAGTCATGGTAAATGGTCTATACTGGAATCAAAGTCAGGGTAAATGGTCTACACTGGAAACGAAGTCAGGGTAAATGGTCTACACTGGAATCGAAGTCATGGGAAATGATCTAAACTGGAATCGAAGTCAGAGTAAATGGTCTACACTGGAATCGAAGTCAGGGTAAATGGTCTATATTTGAATCAAAGTCATGGTAATTTGCCGCCACATAAATAATTGATATGTATTCATTTAAAGATTAATAGTACAAGTTGATTATGTATTACACAGGTCTGAAAGGGATACTAAACTTGTCACCGGCAGTGTAGTTTAAAATTATTTATTTTACATCCAGTATATCAGATGATTGCATGTGGCTCACATTGGTTGTGTGAAGGCAGAATCACTTGCCGTAATATCATAACTGTTTGATGACAACTTTTTTAGCTCATCTGAACAGTATGTGCTCAAGGTGAGCTATTGTGATCGCCTGGTGTCGGTTGTCTGTCGTCTGTCGTCTGTTCAAACTGAACATTGTTTATGCAATATAGGCTGCATTTCTTACTGGATCTTAATGATACTTGATTATAATGACTGCCTTGATAAAATCTACGTCGAGTTTAAATATGGGTCGTCTAAGGATAAAACTAGGTCACCAGGTCAAATCATAGTAAAACCTTGGATACGCAATAGAGGTTTCAGTATGTATTGGATCTTCATGAAACTTAGTCAGAATAATTGGCTTGGAGTTTAAATATAGATTATCTGAGGTAAAAACGGGGTCACCCGGTCAAATCATAGAAAAACCTTGTGTATACCATGGAGGTCACATTTACAACCTAGTCATCACGAAAATTGATCTATATGTTTTCTTAAATGATTTCCATGTCAAGGTCAAATCTGGGTCACCTGGGGTAAAAAATAGGTCACATGGTCAAATCAAAGAAAAACTTAAGTAACACTCTAGAGGCCACATTTATTACCCAATCATAATGAAAATTGGTCAGAATGGTTTTACCAAGTATAAAAGAAACGATATTCATATGCTGCATATATGAAAAGTACATCGCAATGTTTATCACGATACGTCAAAAGTAATTCATGAGAGTTGTCTGACACAGGTTGGTTCCAGAATCATTTCCCAGCATGGGTAAAATCATCAGAAATGTCGCTCTGATATGCAAGAAAACATTCTGGCGTCTAGCCGGACAATGCAGATTAATTATAAAAATTCTTTCTCAAGTATAATTGCAGCACACAAGAAGAAAGTGGTTAACAATTTCTATTTTGCCATAAGAGTATTGTGGTGATTGGAATGAATAATTTCCTAAATACATGTATATCAAGGAACTACGACCTAAAGGGAATCTGATATGGTGTCTGATATGGATAACTTGTCCGCTGACATTGATTTTATTTTTTAAGTTTGACAGAGAGATGTTGATTACTGGAAGCGCGTTCCTATTGCAAAAAACAGAGAGAAGAAAAGAGTTCCTATATAGTTATGTATTTACTTCTGGAATGTAATTTATGTTGCAAATATTGTATCGCCATTGTGTTTGATCTGCAAGATATGCAAGTTTTATTGTGTTTCATCTGATAGCAAGTTGTTTATTTATGCGTCTTTCTTTCATCTTCCAATTTTCCCATTTTAGCTCAATAGAGCTTCTCTTATGTTATACAATTTGATAGTACCTGTTACAAATACTTGATGTTTCGGTTTGAATTGACTTCATAGTTTGCTTCTCTTCTCAGACTGAGTCACTATATTCAAATAGAGGCCGTACGAAGGACACGTAAACATCAGAATAAACGTTCTGACCATTTTTATCTCGATTTTTCGAAGAAAAGGGGAGCTATCCTACTCGCCCCGGCGTCGGCGTCGGCGTTGGTGTTACACCTTGGTTAAGTTTTTTTTCGTACCACCCCACTTTATTTCAAAAGTATTAGAGGTATGGCTTTGAAACTTACCATACTTGTTTACCATCATAACCTCCATCTACAGACAAGAGTACATAACTCTGTCAAGGTTTTTGACATAATTATGGCCCTTTTTGGACTTAGAAAGTGTATTGAGCTTGGTTAAGGTTTTCGTACCACCTCACTCTATTTCAAAACCATGAGAGGTATTGCTTTGAAACTAACCATACTTGTTTACCATCATAACCTACATCAACAGGCAAGAGTACATAACTCTGTCAAGATTTTTGACAGAATTATGCCCCTTTTTGACTTAGAAAATACATTGAATATGGGTAAAATCCACTTATTGCCTTAACCCTTTGAGATATTGCTTTGAAACTTTGAATGCTTGTTTACATCATTACCCCCATCTGTAGGCAAGAGAAGGTAACTCTGTCTGGGATTTGTTTTAAAAATGAAGGCCCTTTATCGACTGAGAATCTTGGTTAAGTTTTTTGTACCAGTCCACTTTTTGACTAAACTGTTTGTGATATTAATTTGAAATTTGGAATACTTGTTTACCATCATGATCCCCAAACATGGGCAAGAGAAGGTAATTCTGTCAAGGATTTTATTTGAATTATGGCCCTTTTTGACTAAACTCAGTTTAAATTTTCATTCTTGTCCACTTGTTGACTTAACCATTTGAGATATTACTTTGAAAGTTGGAGTACTTATGTACCATCATGAGACCTATCTGTAAGCAAAAGAAGATAACTCTGTGCCAATGTTTCTTGATTTGTACTTAGAAATTCGTAGTTAAAGTCTTGTGTTCCCTTAACTGTCAAAGTTTTGTTTTATTGGCAAGCACTAAAAAAGTCGAGCACGCTGTCCTACTGACAGCTCTTGTTATGATTCAGTATAACATGAGCGTTCAAAGAATTCTTTAAAATTGACTTAGTATCATTGTTTTTATTCTGATGATGTGCAGTTCCAATTTGCACAAAAGATAATGAAGACAAAGTTTTTGACATTTTGTTATGAAAATTGTGTAAAAATGTAGTGAGCTAAAACGTGTATGAACAATAGTCACTAAACATTACAGAAATGTCTATTGATGTTATATGTCTAAACATTAATACCATTACTATTGAAAAATATTCCAGACAGTGCTGTAAAGATTCCTGAAGTATTTCAGGCGTAGCTGTTGAAATAAGTTTTAACAAATTCCCTGCTACTCCATAAAAAAATCCTGGACATGCTGAAATTTGTTGAAGAAATTGTCATGTGTTCCAGCCAATGTTTGAGGATATTCTTGACTATGTTGGAATTTAGTCGTCTTGCATGTTGCCTCTAGTTCCGTGCTTCTGTGTGGGGCTTCTTGCAAGATGGAAATATTTGGTTAATACTCCACGCAAATTTCATCGTGGAATTTTATAGACATATCCATATTAACAGTGTCCTTGAACTTTAGAAATTAAGTCATTTAGTTGAACAACGAAGTTACTCTTGTCCTAAAATAGAATGTTCATACACATAGTACATAGTCACTCATAGCAGGTGTCAGCATTGGATGTTAAAAAAACGTCTAGGTGATTGCACACAACATATATTTCACTAATGCATAATGGCATTATGAAAGTGGTTCAATCAGTGAGTCTGCCCTGCATGAGGCGATGAAATGTGCGGCATACCTCATGTTCCAGACAGGACTTGGGAGTATGATGGGTCCAGAAATAACAAACAAACAAAAAACCTGTCACTGGACTTGTGTATAATCCAGGAGTAGATAGGACAACTTGAAGATTTTCAATTATCATCATACATTTTATAATATAAAAAGTTTAGTACATGTATTCAAATTTTTTTAAAAATCAAGCAAACCAAACAAAAAACCCAAAGCGATTCAAATTTCAGCATAGCCCTGAACAAATTTCAGTTTAAGTTTGAACCATGGTTGTATCTGCATGGGATACATTTCAGTCTGGTCAAAAATATTTAAGTTGTAGCATTGAAACTTCCTAGGACAAGGATCTATTTCATCAGAAACATTTTCCACTGTAGCGTGGACTATTTGCCAGGACCCACTGAAATTTGTGTAATGTGTAATTACATACAGATGAACAATAATAACAATGAATCAGATCCTTCAGGACAATTGATCAGGGCAGTTGAATACACCAATGTTCTCACTCTCTTTGTCAAAGTCAGTCAGGGTCTCTGTCCTACCTGGTAGACTACTGTAAATGATAGTAAATATTTCTGTAATGTTTAGTGACTGTTGTTCATACACTTAATAACTCACCACATTTTAACACAGTTTTCATAATGAAATATCAAAAACTTTGTCTTGATTATCTTTTGAGCAAACTGGAGCTGCACATTATGAGAAAAAAAGTAATGATACTAAGTCAATTTTAAAGGGATCTCTTTGAACGCTCATTTTATGCTAATTCATGAAAAGGGACATTTTTTATGTTAACGTGTTTATCATACAGCCTCTACTGGAATATAGTGACTCAGTCTGGGATAAATGTACCACAGAAGAGAAGCAAAATATGTTGTCAAGTCAAATCGAAATATCAAGAAGTGTAACAGATGCCACCTAATTGTGTAACATAGAAAAGCTCTGTTGAACTAAAATGTGAAACTTGGAAGATGGAAGAAAGACGCATAAATTGACAACTTGATATAAGATGAAAAACAATAAAACTTGCATATCTTGCAGATCAAACTCAATCGCGATACAATATCTGCAACATAAATTACACCCCAGAAGTAAATATATAACTGTATAGGAGCTCTTTTATTCCCTCTGTTATTCGCGATAGGAACACGCTTCCAGTGGTCAACATCTCTGTGTCTGCTTTAAAAATAAGATTAATGACACCTCAATAATTGTTTAAAGCTTGGACAAGTAAGGCATATTAGACACCATTCCAGATTGCTCCTTTATAATGTATTTAGGAAATTATTCATCGAATTACAATGCTCTTGTGGCAGAACAGAAATAGTTAACCACTATCTTCTTGTGGTGCAATTATACTTTAGAAAGAAAAAGATTTTTAATTAATCTGCATTGTTCGGCTACGTATCAAAATCTGTTTTCTTGCATAACGGATCGTCATTTCGGATGATTTTACAAATGCTGGAAAATCGGTCTGGAACTCCCCTGTGCCAGACAACTCTCATGTGTTACTTGTGACGTATCTTGATAAATATGATGACTTCACTTTCCCAAAGCATATGGATATCGTTTTTTTTAGCTCACCTGAGCACTATTGTGACCGCTCACCGTCCGGCGACCTTTCAAATCTTCTTGTGAAAACTACTGGACCACTTCCAACTGAACACGCGAATGTTTTCTAGGTGACCCTCAGCAAAGAGTGTCAAAATGAAGTACTTCTGATAAGAACTCTCGTTGCTATGATAACAAATAGGAAAACATTCTTTTCAAAAACTGGAAGATCAAGAGCTTAGATATTTGGCAAGTAGCGTTGTCCAGTGGACCTCTACCACGGTAGTTCCAATTATAACCCTTTGTGGCAAAATTAACCCCGCCCTGGAAGTCACACTTATATAAGAGGACATTTAAAATCTTCTCTAAAACCACAAGACCTAGAGCTTAGATAGTTGGTATGCATCCATACCGGATATTTACATCGATTCTATTATAATTGGGATTACGTTAATGCTGGTCACAATGAGACATTTTGTTATTTTGCAAGAATGTTGTTTTCGTGATCACAGTCCAAACTAGTCACAAATGCAGACTCACTTGTCGCCAACAGAGTAACTGTCGTTATATTTTTGGCTGGCTACAAGTTCACCTGTAAATACATGTTTAATAGGCCTATCTATAAGAAACAAATATTGTTCAATTCTAATTATAAATTTTGGTATATATGAGTTAAAATAAAAAGGACATTTTGTTATAACAGAAATGATAGTTACAGGTACCAAATATTGGTTGAAGTATGAGAATTACAATGGAACTGAATGAGCAGATTTTCCCCTGACGACACAGATGTGCAAGCTGATCATGGTGACTCACCTGGTTATACACGTAATGAAAAGCATATTTGTAGGTACATATTATTCATTTGCATAATTATGTAATTAACAACAGTAATTGAGATGAATTTCATCTGACGACACTGATCAGTGTGCAAGTTGATCATGATCTGTATTGGTCCAAAAAGCAGACTCACTTGCTGCCAGATGGGTTCGAGCTTTTACTTATTGTTTTAGAAATCGAATGAAAATGTCACACTGTTTAAGATTAGCGTCTAATAAACCACGATTTGGAGTTCCGATTCGCAGTAATACACCACGAAGGCCATCAAGTCGACCATTTATATATTTAAATCTGTTTTTCTGTAAATAGTTATATTTCTATGCCATTTTATTACATAGAGAATGAAATAAACAACTGGTTTTTTTCAGTTCAAACGAACTGATATTGATGCCCCCAAATGTAGGTATATTAAAATCTCACCGACCGTTCGTTCGTCCGTCCCATTGTCCGGCCTGTAACTTTGTCATTCATGAAGGGATTTTCATATAAAATGGCACAAATGTTCAGCACATGAAGACGACGTGTCACGTGCGTTACCAACATCCCTACCTCAAGGTCAAGGTCATACCTAGATTTTAAAGGTCATGTATACATGGTAACTCTGTCATGCATGGACGGATTTTACAATAACATGGAACAATTGTTTAGCACATGGAGTTATGCGCAAGTTCTGTATCCTTTCCTTGAAGGTCAATGTCGCACTTAGACGTCACAGGCTTTAAAATCCTGTATATATTCATATGTTAATTTCCGCATTGCAATTCTGTTATATTTGAAGGTTTTTAACATGAATTTGCACAAATATTCAGCACACGGAAATAAAATGTCTATTGCTAGTACCAGGTCACACCTTGAAGGTCAAGGTCATACATAGGCTCTTAGACATCACTTTGGGGGCATTCGTCACTTATGAGGGACAGATCTTGTTTGTTCAATTATTAAGAAAGCTTTCTTTATATGAGATCGCTCTCCAACACTCATTCCAGATCTTACCACGCTCGCACGAGAAAGGAAGCGAGATTTTCATCGATGTACGAGTGGCATCTGTGCCTTCTCCAATGACACACTTTGTGCCCCGGCTAGGATTCGAATCAGGGATATTCTGTTCTGGAGGTAAATGCCTTACCTGCTGAATTATCGAGCCCCGCATGAGAGGGAGGCCCCGTGGTGTAGGGGTCGAGCGTCGGACTCTTTATCCATAGGTTGTGAGTTTGAATCACGACAGCGGCATTTGACCACAACTTCCACAGTCCCTTTCAGCCCCAGTTCTAGTCAGAACTCCAGGAAGCAGTCTTCGAGAATTCATATTAAATGATTAACCAAGAGGCCTACACAGAATATTTAGACAGTAGATCATTTAAATATAGCCCTTACGCTCAGATGAGCATAAACTACTGCATTTTAGCTTCTGTGACAGAGTTAGGTAGAATTAGTAGTCTCTTCCTATAAGCAAGGTTTCTAAGCCAGTAATGTCGAAGGCTGATACGCAGTATCGTGTTAAAATATAAAGCTTTACTCGCCGATATTTCAGTACCCTTACTGAATATAGACCAATTTGTGGACTATAGATTTGCTCTGTTCTGTCTATCCGTCTGTCAAAGTTGTAGAAGGTTGTTGTTGCTTAAGATATATTATGTTTATTCCGTTGCCATAGGGAGACTGAATACCGTAGGTCCAAAACGGAAAAGGTGGTTCAAACAGAAGTATCAGGTTATGGCTATCTTCAAGTTTGTAACTTTCACAGTCGCGAAAGTAAAAAAGAGCCGCGTGTTTCGTTATATATTCACTGTTCTTTCGGGGTCTTATCTTGTCTCGGGCGTTAAATATGTTCAGAACAGCCTCTACTCGGGATACATAAATAATTAAGCGTATCCAATGTTGTATTGCTTTACACGTATTTAAAGAAAAATTGACAATTTAAACTAAAATAAATATAACATTTAATAATAAAAATGCAAAATATAAGATAAAACAGTCATCCTTAGGCAACATCAAATTAATAAGTAGGTCATCGGAATTTCTTGAGGCGGCGAGCAGAAAATCCATTTTATTCGTTATGAAGAAATTATGGAGTGAGCGAAGAGCAAAGAAATATATTTATTTATGCTTCATTATAATTAATAATTAATCATATGCTGATTCTCTTGCTTTTTTCACCTTAATTATTACTCTGATAAAAATTTGTCATCACATTAAACATTATTTCATTTAATTCATATATGGTGGCGCTTATTCCCACGGATATTTTGGCATGTTCGTTTACAGCGTTTTGAATAGGGTTTCATAAATCCAATGCACATCATCTACATCGTCAAAGATATTAGCTACATGGAATTGTTCAACAAATATTCATTAAAAATTTGTTCATTAAGTTTTAGCTCGACTATTTGAAGAATAAGGAGGCTATTGCTCTCGTGCCGACGTCGGCGTTGCTGTTGCCGTCGCCGTCGCCGTCGCCGTCGCCGTCTGCGTTAGTTATTTTTTTATGAATTCTATTATCTTCTTTACCAGCAAACATATTTACTTCAAACTTGGCGTACAGAACACAGAAACTTAACCATCGCTATTACTTTCCATTTCTCAATTTTTCATCATCAAACTTTCGAATTATATTGCTTATGACAACATGGTCATGATGTACCTCCTTTACTTAACCCCCTTTCTCTACCCCCATCCAACTCCACCCACCCCACGAAAAAAAGATCTCGAATTTGTTTGCTTAGACAAAAACACTTTTTTTACTGACAAACCCTCGAATAGTCGAGCGTGCTGTCATTAGACAGCTTTTTTTTATAGCTTCTTAAATAAACTTTTCCACTTTTTACTAGATTTATTTAGATATATGTTGACAATAAACTAACCTGGTACAAGCAAATTGACAATGTCTGTAAAAAACTGAATAGCAAATTTGCCCTGTTAAAGAACATAATATATTACCTCACACCTGAAATGAAAGTTATGTTTTTTAACGCCCATATATTGCCCATATTTGACTACTGCTGTACGGTCTGGGGCAAAGGAACAATTAATTATGTGAATAAGATAAATATACTACAGAAACGAGTTGCAAAAATAATAATAAACCGATGCGAACACCATCGGCAGAGCTATTCCAAGAATTAAAATGGTTGAGTTTTTCAGACCGATGCAAATACCACTGTGCTGTCCTGGTATATAAAATTATGAATAACAAGGCCCCATCATATTTGGCAGATATTGTAACGTTCTCTGACAATAAAACATACCAGTTAAGATCAGTATCAAACAAGCATCTTGTCTTACAGATAATACCTCGTACTAAATACATGGAAACATCATTCACAAATTATAGCAAAAATATATGGAATGACATTCCTTTAAATATACGTACTTCGAATACTCTTAAAACGTTCAAAGGAAATTATAAGCATTATTTATTGTGTGAATGATAAGTTAATTTACATTTTCTTTAACATATTTATATGTTTAATTTATATTCATGTTCTTAGAGTGCCTGTCAGTGAATGTTTATGTATGAATGCATTTATTAACAGAATGTTTAATAGTCTTATATGTAAATGTGTCTTTCTAGTTTTAACTTTGACAGGTGATTTATTTTTAGCTCGACTATTCGGAGAATATGGAGAGCTATTACAGTCACTTGTGCGTCGGCGTCGGCGTTGCTTCTTTGGTTAAAGTTTTGCCTGCTAAGTACTATCATGCACATATCTCAGTAACCACTTATGATATTGACTTGAAACTTTGTTCATGTCTTTAGGGGTGTCATACAATCAAGTCAGATAACTCTTGTATAAATTTAGTACAAATTATGGCCCTTGTTTGACTTTGAAAATTTGGTTAAAGTTTTGCCTGCTAGGTACTATCATGCACATATTTCAGTAACCACTTATGATATTGACTTGAAACTTCGTTAATGTCTCTAGGGGTGTCACACAGTCAAGTCAGATAACTCTTGTATAAAGTTAATACAAATTATGACCCTTGTTTGACTTTGAAAATTTGGTTAAAGTTTTGCCTGCTAGGTACTAAATTTGGTTAAAGTTTTGCCTGCTTGTACTATCATGCACAAATCTCCGAAACCACTTGTGATATTGACTTGAAACTTTGTTCATGTCTTTAGGAGTGTCACACAGTCAAGTCAGAAAACTCTTGTATAAATTTAGTGCAAATAATGGCCCTTGTTTGACTTTGAAAATTTGGTTAAACTTTTGCCTGCTAGGTACTATCATGCACATATCTCAGTAACCACTTATGATATTGACTTGAAACTTTGTTCATGTCTTTAGGGGTGTCACACAGTCAAGTCAGATAACTCTTGTTTAAATTTAGTACACATTATGGCCCTTGTTTGACTTTGAAAATTTGGTTAAAGTTTTGCCTGCTAGGTACTATCATGCACATATTTCAGTAACCACTTATGATATTGACTTGAAACTTCGTTAATGTCTCTAGGGGTGTCACACAGTCAAGTCAGATAACTCTTGTATAAATTTAGTACAAATTATGGCCCTTGTTTGACTTTGAAAATTTGGTTAAAGTTTTGCCTGCTAGGTACTAAATTTGGTTAAAGTTTTGCCTGCTTGTACTATCATGCACAAATCTCTTTTTTTATTTTTTTTTATGATTCAACTTTCCTAGTTTATACTTAATAGTTAGCAGAATTTTGTTTTGCTATTATACTGATAAAAGTTTTGTTTTATTAGCAAACACCCACAATAGTCGAGCTTGCTGTCTTATGGACAGCTCTTGTTAAGTATAATCCTTTTCTTTTGTTTCTTTACTTTGAAGGCCATATTGAAAATTAGAATATGTGTTTTCATATGTCTAAATGTGTAACCTTCGGTAAATAAAGCTTTTGTTGTTGTTATTATTATTATTATTATTATTATTATTATTATTATCTATGTGACTGTTTGATACATATATGATGTCTAGAGTTTGTAAAATCAGATCAACCAAAGAAGGACTACTTTTCTTGAAATTGTTTTTTTTTTTAAATATCAAGTACTAATTTGTTAACTAGCTCTTCAAGTTTATGTTTATTCTGTCTTGTGTTCGCCTTTTAGTGTTTTTAAGCTCATCTGACCACGAAGAGGTCATTGAAAGTTTTTTAGGATCGCCGAGTGTCCTTCGTCCGTCTGTCCGTCTGTCCTTCCAAAGTTTATGAGTTACAGTCAGAAAAGTTAGCATGATGATTATCAGCATGTGAAGTTGTGAACCTGGGGTTTTAATGCGGATTCATCCAGTATTGGCGGAGTTATGGCCTTTGACTAAATACAAATTAACGATTTTCATTTTGTGTCTTGCGTAACAAAAAACGCCATGAAACCAAATAGGAACGTTAATCAGCATGTGTAGATGTGCATTTAAGGTTTGTTTGCGAAATCATACATTATGGGTTGAGTTATGATCCTTTACTTAGAGAGAGAAAATTGACAATGTTTATTAGCATGTGTAGGTTTTTTTGCGGAAAACATACAGGAAGTGACAGGAATCTAATGAAACTCCAAAAATATCAAGCCTTGTGCATATTGTCGGTATAGTGCGTTTGGTTTTGTTGTTATGTTTTTACCCTTTGAGTTTTTCATAGATTTAGTGTACATAGAGAAATTAGCTGCGTTATTACTAAGAAGGTATCTTTCTGCTGGTATATAGTGGGAAAACAGAAAACATAGACTATAAAAAGCGAAAACGGTGAATAAAACAGCGTCTCAAATTAAAAATAGCCACCCACTTATATGCGTAACTTACAAAATTAAAGTCAACGGTCGGGATTCGAGCCCATGGTCTGAAGTAATACAGGGTTATACAAGAATACCATTGATGCAAAGCATCAAAGGGCGCCGAAAATAGTTTTGTACATGTGTGGCGTTAAATAGCTAAAATTAGCTTTTTGATAAGCAATCATTATTAGTTTGATTTGAATGAAAACTTTTATGAATATTTGCAGAAAACATTTAAAATTATGGTGGTTTTAAAGCTGAAAAAAAAACGGAAGAAGAATTATTTTAAAAAATTGGGTTTGCAAGGGATTTGAACTCCACTCGTAAAATTAGGCGGTCATCAGCTTACCCACTACACCACGGAGACTGACTTTGAAGCACGTGGTAAAAAATAAGCTCATATTATAATTTTGCAAAACCGATAAGGGAGAAGTTGTTTTACGTTTTCGTATTTTTTCTAAAAGATATGAAAAGGAACATTACAATTAAACAATTACGTTTTAATGAAGGAAATGTGTATAATCAATATTTTAATGTCTATTTCGTATTATTTTAGCATACAGTTAAAACCATTTTTCTTCGCATTCTAATAACCGCTCCTACCATGTACTTCCGGAAAAACTATTCCATAATAGGCCGCCGCCGTCACCGGCGGCGCCAACAAATGTACACACTTATCATACAAAAACAATCATAAAATCAAGCAATCATTTTAAGGGTTTCCTCAAAGGAGCATACATACAAGAATTTTATGGATCTTTAATAACATGTTTAAAGGTAAGTTTTAACTTTTATCACAGCACATACAGAAATCCAAAGTTTGCTAACAACCTCCATATTTATCAGAAAAGTCGGACGGACACTGGACATCAATGGAATATTAATATGAGTCTTTTTCCCCATATCGGTGTAATGTGATAGTAGTATTGTTTTTAGGCTCTTGAAGCTAGCTTTCTATTCAATCAATGGAACTTACTAAACGCCATTTTGAAGTCTAGTTAAATCCTGATTAAATAAATTACAAATTACGTTTAATAATTAAGACTGGGATTTTCCAACTTGTTATAAGACTATGGTGCTCGAGAATTATCTTTAATGTGTATACAAAATCCCCATTGATTTATTACTGGCAAATGCCATTACTCATTAGTTGCGATGGATTGATTTAATATTATATTCTTTACGGCTTATTTCCTCTGTACCTTATTTCCAGACAATATAACATCAAGAAAGGATACAACTGAAACAGTAGTATGTTTTTTTATGACAACCAACAAAAAAAATGCCATAGCCAAACAGCATGCACATGGCCGTTGGCAAGTGGTAACGCGCTGAACAATAATCAAAGGGGTTAAATGCAGGCTCAATTCCCTGCTCCACCACTCACGAAAGTGATGATCTTTCGGATGAGATACTTTAAAACGATGTCCCCTGTATTGGCGCTACACAACAGGCATTTTAAATAGCTGGGGTAGCTCTGGAACTGGAAACTTTGTACCTCGAAACCTTATTTAACTAACCTCTTCTTTCGGGCGTTGGTCATATTGATTATCCGGTACCGAGGATTGAATTCTAAAATGAACCAAGCAGCTATAAAAGTAATTGAAATGGAATTACATGTAACTTCTTTTTGCGAATGGGGAGGCTATATTTCATTTAAGTTCTTATGGCTCTATTCAGAAACGTTCCTCGACTCTCAACTATGACTAAGGAAGGAACCGTTACGTAAATCTGATTGGCCAGTGAATAATTAAAACAATAAATCAACCAATTCTAATTAACTGTAATAATCAGTTAACCAATGAACAGCATGTAACGGACCATTCCTTGTTGGAGGTCGAGTCGAGGAAGGTGTCTGAATATAGCGAACAAGACAGAACAGCTTAACTATAGCATAACTATTGAACAAAACCAGGATATGTAACTACTAACTGGTACAATGGCATGACATGCACGACTGTATAAATAGCATACACAGATCTGACTGTGATATTAACTTGATAAATCCATGAAAAAATAGAGTTAGTATCTAGCCACTTGCTTTAAAGAATTACTTCAGTCCATAGCACCTATATTTCAGGGATATTTCCCTTCGAATTTTTGCAGTGAAGTTTTGCAGAAAAGAAAAAAAGATTATGACTTATTTATAAAGCAATGCTTTTTATGTTTCTGTAAAACATATATATGGAACACAGGTCATCCAATATGCTTTTGAATAATTTTATTTATGGGGAATTCGTTGACTTTTTGTATCAAGTAAGACTATTTTGCTAATCACTCGTCACGTGCACGCATGTACTTATTCGACGCCGCCAGTAGGCGGCTTCGAGTATTTGGGGTGCAAAATAAATTTGATCCATGGACGCGAGTCTATGAATAGCTTCGTAAAAAATTAAAATTAAACACGTAATTTTTCTACATTCGAGGCCTTGAAGACATGCACTTTGATTTGTACACAAACTTCAAGAAAAGATAAGTAAATCAAAACCATGTCCGCAAACTATACTCCCTAATACATACAATAAAATAAGAAAAATACAATGACAAGATGAAAATCACACTGAATAGATTTTTGAAAGAGTCAAAATGTAAATTAGTGCTTACAACTGTATATATTCAATAAAAATAACACCAGGTGTTACATTTTGTATAATTTATTTAATTCATATTAGTTATTTTGATAAAGAATAGCATTTACCGTTCTTATAAATAAAGAGAAATATAAATTTCGTTAATAGAAATCCATTCTCAGACTGTCGGACAGGTTTAAAATGCGACTCACATTACGGTCTTATTGCGGTCCTATAATGGAAAGTGCAGCTCAGCGGAAATGTTTTGATTTTTGTTAATAGATTCTTTTTATAACTTGAAATAACTTCTAAGGTAATGTATGTTATTGTGATGTAAAGTTAAATTTTATGAATAAATGTAGTTAAAACTGCTTCTGTGCGATACAAAAGGACACTAGTTAATATGCTCTTTGTCTTATATTTCAAATGATCATGAACGAATCCGTCTATGCAACTCTTGTAAAACATTCGCTCATTTCAAGTAGATAATAGTGTATGAAAATCTATTTAATTACTTTACGGAGAGCTATTAAAATGGAAAAACATCTTTGGCGGCGTCTTTTATGTCTGCATTACTGTTTCGTCTTGTAGTATCTTTTATATGATATCATGTAACATATTGGTTACTACATCAAAGCTGCATGTAAACATATACAAATATATTTACTGTTTAGACTGAAAATTAGTCAAATTTGCCATAGTAGCAACATTAAAGTAAGCATCCATGTCAAATTAAAGTCAACAAATTTGATGAAGCAACTTAAATCCAACTAATCATCATTAACGATTTGCTAATTCAGTGCAAACGCACCCACTATAGCGCTATAATTTAATACATTACTTCGAAAAATGTGAATGACATGTATGATTATACTAACTTGAAGTTACAATTGGATTCTGAAACACTACACCTACATATTATTTTACGATTTGGCGCCCATTCAAGCAGTATTTCAGAAAGGACCAGACTAGACTCGTATCCTCCATAAGAAACTGCCTGTTTTCGCTCACGCAGTCCGGTGTTGCTAAAACTGCACAATATTCTATGATCTGCAAACCCAGTTCCCGTCACCATCGGGTCTCATTGCTCCGTTCCCTTTCTGTAATTTATTGTTACACTGAATTAATTTCGTTACATGCAACTCAGAGTCGTTTGTAGCCATGGCGAACTACCCGAACCGTTAACGTACCATGCAAATGTAGCAATGGTGACACTACCTGAATCTATAAATGTAAATTACAAATCTAGTGACGTTGACACTACCTAGATCTATAACGTAACATGGAAATGTAGCGATAATCTATAACGTAAATTGCAAATGAAGCGATGGAGACACTACCTGAATCTATAACGTAAAACGGTGACACTACCTGAATCTATAACGTAAAATGGTGACACTACCTGAATCTATAACGTAAATTGCATATGAAGTGATGGTGACACCACCTAGATCTATAACGTAACATGGAAATGTAGCGATAATCTATAACGTAAATTGCAAACGAAGCGATGGTGACACTACCTGAATCTATAACGTAACACCACGGTCGTAACGGCTTGTAACATATCTTTAAAATTTTGTGCCAAGACGCTGCGCTACTAATGTAAGAACTTCATAACCCAACGGTAATACATATATTGTTTTTGGATGAGTCCGCTCCAGGCGGAAACTCGGCTTCGGTCTGTTACTTTATTGTGTGTTTGCTTTGTAGTGAGCCCGAGATATTATGCAGGCAAAGCTCTTTGCTTGTTCGTGAAGGCGGTGAAAACGTTGTCTCTTTTTCGATACATACTATATCTGCAGTATGTATCTATTCCACGATCTGTTCTAATAACTTATTAGATTTGTTTTAAGATCAGCTGGTCGCTGGTTTTGGTGGTGTGTTTGGACTACATGTACTTTTTTGTTTTACATTGTTTTTAAAGTATTTAAAAAACTAATATAATAGCTGTGTGATATTTACACCTGTCTTGAAAAGACAGCCATTTCAATTCAATAAATAAATCTTTAGATAGCGTTTTACCCGGTTCTTGCTGCCCGTTTCTGGAATGTAGTTATCTTACTTACTTACATCAGGGAAACGACTCCTATGCTCGAAAAGTTGTTACTTCGTCATAAATGATGACTTTCTGAAAATAGCCTAAAGTGGTGTCTCATTAGAAGTCAAAAGTCATCATAAATAATGACCTGAAGAGCAAGTGTATTAAAATTCAGAATATATATATAATTTTATGTTTGTGTAGAGACGCGTCAGGCAATCGATTCTTTGACTCAGTAGTTAGACCATTGGTTTAGCAAACTACTTATAATCCAGGCGGTATGAGAAATCAGTACGAATTGCACTCACAGAAGGTCTATTTAAATTCATTAACTTGTACATTTATATAAATATTCTCCATGTGTGAAAGTTACATCTATCGGACACTTTTAGGTCTTCAGAATCTTCTGCGCCGACTTGATGCTGTGTATCAATGTTTTTTTGTATCTCATGAAATACACACGCTAATGATCGCTTATACAGCGTGTACAAAATTTAGTAACCAATACATAACTGCTGTAGTCTTTGTGGAAATCACAGAGGAACAATAATTAAGCGGCTATCGGAAGAACATCTATGACTTCTGGCTGACAAAGGTTGATATTTTCTATTTCAAAAGATAATTTGTTTTTGATTTAGAGCAGTGGTTTATAAATTTTATAAGTGTGGGACGATTATGTTTGGACGTGGTTATGTTGGATTATTTCAGGTATGTAACATGCCAAATATGCGATAAATAGTTTCGTTCTATCGTATATTATCCTCCAAATGACTATCATAATTTTAAGATAGACATCAATAACTGATTTACTGTTCTTGAAAATGAGCAGCACCAAACTTAAAGCCAAAATTTATGAAACTTTGTCAAAGGTTATGACCTTTATTATCATTGAATATAGAAAAAATTATCCGTGAAAATGTTTTGACTATCCTAATCAAAAATTGAGAATCCATACATATTTAAGACAATTAGCTTCAATGCAAAAGTTTGAAGCAAATCACATAAAATTCAGGATCATTATTGTAATAAGTACGATGAACCTGCTTGAAAAAAATACACACATGGTCTAAATTTAATGACTGTAGCTCTACGTACAAAGAACTAGATTAAAAAGTCAAAGAAATGGTCAGTTAGGTTGTATTTTATCATCGAAATTTGTTTTATAAAACATGTGTTTATTATGTTAAATATGCACCTGTATTAAACGCAAAAACATACGTTTAAGTTATATTTTTAAAATTTGTTTGCAAAACTGCACACATGGTCCAAATTTCGGTCCTAAAATATTTTCTTGCAGAAGTCTACATAAATCAAGTAATCCCCAGGGAGGGGCCAATTTTGACTTAAACATATTGATACGATCTTGGCCTATGGCTTTGGATAAAAGGATATGCTAGGTACTTTTCTTATGTAGGTCTTTAGATAAAAAGATTGAATAGACCAGGGTTTTCCGTTCTTGCTCTGATAAGGCCTCATGGTCCTCTACCAAGACTGTGCAAATTATGGTCCTGAGTTCAAAAACTGGACCATTACAGTTTGAACAATCTTGGTAGAGGACCACTAGACAATGCTACATATCATATGTCTCATATCTACGCCTTACGATTTTGGGTAATACCATTTATAAAGTACCAGCCATTCATAGATCCTAAAAGCTCATCCTGAGCCATAGGATCAGGTGAACTTAACATTTTTTCTTTAAAACAAGTGTTCAGAGTTATATATGGCATACATGATAACCTAGTTCATATTCACCACTTCACCTCAAAATTCGATATGTCAACAGAAGCTCAAGCGATGGAGGATGACAAGATTTGTCTCGGATCTGTTACTAGTAGATTATCTATTACATTAATGAAGAAAATATTTTTATTCGTTTCAAATGTTATATGTTAAGCAAATAGATAGAGTTTTGCAAACAAAGTCACCAAC
>JAFMSR010000006.1:32838996-32876131 GCA_022818135.1 Saxidomus purpurata | reverse complement strand
GCCGCCACCACTATACCCGCCGCCATCGGTGTTCCTCCTGCAGTCACAGTGGCGCAGTGGTAGCGCGTTCGCCTCAGGATCGAATGGTTCTAGGTTCGAGCCCCAACAGAGCGATAGACATGGCGGTGGTGTCCTTAGGCAAAATAGTGTCAGTGTCTGTCTTCGAGGTGGATTGAGTGAGTATTATCTACTTACATTGTTAATACCCTTCAAACATTTAGGGAGAAAACATTTAACATTGATTTATACTCTGTGTATAATACATATTTATATGAACATTATTATGTATTATATATATTATGATATTTGAATAATTATCAAATTAAATCAACATTGTCATATTAACACATTATAAAGAACAAATTGTTTATAACTACAGGTCATAAATAATATGTTATGTATAAATAAAAAAAGGTCACACTGAGTACATTGCACTGTATCATAGCATCTCGAAAAAGGTAACTTTGACCGGAGAGTGACACGACACAGTAACTACCTGGCCTTAAGTTGACCGATGGAAGAGGTGGGGAAGGATGATCAGGTACATAGAGTATTTAAATAGGTTAAATATTATCCTACTGCACTATGGTCAATTTAGTTGATTAAAACACATTGAAAGCTTTGAAAACTTGATACATATAATAAACACTGAGGAGTTTCTACATATAAGTTGATACATTTTTGTTAACACGAAAATTAACATAGAAAATTAAAAGGTTGGTTATCAATTTTTGACAAAGCCCAATAAGATTTTCAGTTTATTTCAGAAAAAAAGATGTTATACAGATTCATATATGTGTTAATATTCATTTTTTCTAAATGTATAAGTCAAGGCTAAATATTGTTATTTCCCCTAAACTTATAATGGTCTCTTTGGCGGGCAATACTACGATAAGGAGATTATAGTTTATTCAATAAGAAAATATGACAAAAACATCAGGTTTGAAAGCACATCATTAAAGCACCTATGGGCAACCCTTATATACATGTGCAACATTCCAGAGTAAACAAGTGTTGTTAATTATTTACATTATATATGCTCTACGTAGCGTCATGTTGAATACTGTAAAAAAATATCTTACCTTTGCTAGGTTTAGACTTTTTAGCTCCCATTATATGTCCTTCAGTTCTTCAAGTTTATACTTATTCAACAATTTACACTCTGCTTTAAATTCTTTTTAATATACATACTCTTACTTATACACATGTAAACGAATAAAAACGCCTACAAAACCTTCAGTATATACACAGATATGCTTCATTTAACCCAATCTACCATGGAGAGGATTTACTATTGTAATGAAAATCTTATATGCTTACTCCCACCCTTGCAGCATTTGTGGCAAATACGTGGGTTTTGATGCATGAATGCAAATTAAGTATAATGATTACATTCGAAAAGAATTTTACGCACATGTCTTCGCAACACTTCACTAACCAGAAAATGTCAAAGATATTATATATTTATTATACCGACCAAATTGTTTTTGTATTGCGGTTTTATAAAAGTTTTCACTTTACCTTTCTTAAAGGAGTGTCTCCTTCAAAGAGATCATTAATTTTACGGAGTTTTATAGATATCTTATATTTCAACTATACTGCTAACTAACGTTGACTGAACCGTGCCGTGTGCCGTGAGCACCAACCCCGTACTGGTTGTGCGTTTGCTTCTGGATCGGAGGGTCTTGAATCCGATCCAAGCAAGTGTTATGGCGGTAATGTTCAATCCACATTTATTCCATATTCATTCCACATCACCTCTTTCTCTTCAAGGTTGATTCCATCTACGTGAGTCTCAAAATTAATTAATCTAAATTTGGAGACCGTATTTCGCAGTCGAATAAATATATTAGTATACATTAAAATTAGTCATGTATTCACTGGAGTACAAGGCAATAGCCGAGGATGATACCCTTTGAATACATAATTATATTCAACCGTATTCTAAGGACAATAATTACTGTTGAAATTGACAATTTTAATATTTGCCATTCTTTATTTAAAACTATTATAAGCTCGCCCAAAGAAATGTTGCTTTTCTTTGTAAACAACTAGGCCAGTTTTAAAATTTTACGTATGAGAGTACCAAATTGTTTAAAAACAAATTGCGATTCAAAATAAATGACAATTAAATTTACTTTTTTGGTTAAATCTCGAACCAACAGATTTAATTTTCGACAAAGTGACTTTCAAAAATTGCATACGAATATGAATTGTCATTTTGTCTTAGAATTACGTAGGTTAACTTGATACAATTATTACAAAAGTTCTGGTCTAATTTGACATATAATCCATTTGACCGAAATATTGTTACAGCCCGCTTAACATAGTAAAGTGGCGGCTATAAGAACCACGCACGTTGTCTCGTACGTCCCGTCTGTATGTCCGGCCTGTTCCATCTTACACAAAGTCAAGTATTACTCAACAACTACAAGTCGAATTTTTACCAAACTTGCTCCGTGTCTTCTTTGCAATGAGCCCTTTCAAGGAGAAGGATATGATTCTAGTGCAGTGCAAACTAGGGTCGCTGTAACTGAATATAGATAAACATTTTAATGACCAACTGAAAAAAACCAATGGATGGTTTGTCACCAAACTTGCTCTATAGCATATATGTATTGTCCCCCTTTCCAAAAGCTAGAAATGGTTCCGTTTCATTGCACGCAGTGGTCGCTGTTAATAAAAATAGAAGAAAAAAACAACATTTAAATGGCTTCTTCTCCTGAACCAATGGATAGAATGTCAACAAACCCTACGTAGCATCCTTGCATTGTCCCCTTTCGAAAAACAGGAAATACTTTCGGTAAAGTGCACATTCTTGCAGTGTCCCCTTAATAAAATAAGAATTTTTTTAGATATAGTACGGTCCAGTGGCAACAAGGGGCCGCTATTACTAAAATAAAATTATTTTAAATATAGTGCTAGACCTTTATATATGTACAGCTTTTCAATAATTTAGAATACTACATACATCTACATATCATGGGGTACTACAGTTCTAAACAGAAGTAGATGAGACCGGGGCAAAATGATACGCTTGGCAGCATCGGCTTTTTCTAAGTGTTGACGTAATATATGACGTCCGTTTTAAACTGATCGTGTTTCACTAAGTCAGTCATATTGTATAAGCTTACAAAAGCAAAACAGATTGCCCTTCAGTTTTTATTGCAACTATTTTTTTTTATGATCAGTGCAAGCACATTTTTACGTTTTTGTATAGATTTTGTGTTTATTTAAAACTACATTAAAATCGTATTTATTATGTACATGTTGAAAGGTGCAGACCCTGTTTTATTTCATCACACAAACAGATCATCAGAGTGTACTATTTTTCTAAGAACCATCAGCACTTGCGGAAAATTGTTACAAGGAGGGAACTCTGTTTTTCTCCAATTTTCAGTCAGTACGATTTGTCTCCCTTGACCTTCTTTGCAGATGGTGTCCGGAGAATTCTATTATTTTTTTATAATCAAGGGAGAAAAATCGAATAGACTAAAATATAGGAAAAATAGAGACCCCTCCCTTCTTTCTCATGACGCAATATAACTGAAGTTTTGAGCGACTATTGTTAGAAGACCAGATAGGTGGGTAGCTTTTATCAAGACATACATTTGGATCGGTTTTGGCGTCACTTTGGATAAGGCAAATGACACTGTAACAAAATTAGAAAGACAGTTTCCAGTCAATATCTTTAGTAGGGGAAGTATTGCCACAAAACTTTACGGGTTGAGAAGTTATATCAAGACGTAGGTTTTGATTGGTTTACAGTCATTTGGGTAAAGTTCAAAGTCAGTGTTACTACTTGTCCATTTTAATTATCTCCCTTTATACAGATAGCTTTAATGAATATATAATGTTGGTCATAATATATTGTGAGTATTCAATAAAGAACTCAACACGTAGTAAGAATGTATTAAGCGTTTAATGTCAGTGACCGAAGAATTCAAATAAATAAATGAAAATATATCAAACAACATAAACAATATTTTTAGTAACAGCAACAGAATACAATATTCAACATGAACAACATGCATAGAAATTAGTCTGCACTTGAACCATAAACAGGTAATTTTTTACATCATTTCTGCTTAAAAATAGATCCATCTCATCGAAGCATTGAGGTTGTAAGGCTCAGCAAAGAAAGTTGTGAACGAACTGTCTTTTTGACGTGTATAATTTTGTAACGTGTCCTTAAACGTCATAAATACTATATGTTTAATTGCACGACTGATATTTATAATATAAATTAAAATATTTAATATATGACGCGCACTGGCTATAATAATCAAAGGCTAAATTGATACTCTGCCAAAGGCACTGTCTTAAGACACTAATTTAAAAGGTTGTTTACGTCAATTCTCCCACAGGGACTGTCTGAAGACACTTGGATTGTTCTTGAGTAGTCTGCCATTGGGACTATCTCAAGACACTTGGATTGTCTACGGATAGAAATTCAATTCTCCCATTGGCGCCTTCTCATTGAGACATATTGACTGTACATGGTAAGAATGTTAGGACAATTATCCTATGTGGACTATCTCAAGACACTTGGATTGTCTACGGATAGAAATTCAATTCTCCCATTGGCGCTTTCTCATCGAGACACATTGACTGTACATGGTTAGAATGTTAGGACAATTATCCTATGTGGACTATCTCAAGACACTTGGATTGTCAACGGATAGAAATTCAATTCTCCCATTGGCGCTTTCTCATTGAGACATATTGACTGTACATGTTTAGAATGTTAGGACAATTATCCTATGTGGACTATCTCAAGACACTTGGATTGTCTACGGATAGAAATTCAATTCTCCCATTGGCGCTTTCTCATTGAGACATATTGACTGTACATGGTAAGAATGTTAGGACAATTATCCTATGTGGACTGTCTCAAGACACTTGGACGATAGTCGAACACACTTTCCTAGTATGCTCATTTATCAAGTGGTATACATGGCTGACACACTTTGAACGATAGTGTATTTACTTATCAGGAGATTGCTGACATAGAACCGTCAGTAACATCGTTTGGTGTCAATATAATCTTTTGAAAAAAGGTCGAAAAAAGACCGAGTTATCACAGAAGAGATAAAGATTGCTAACAGTCCCGTGAAAATAAAATATAACAAACAAAACAAACACGTAATCTCATGACGGAACACATGTACGTTAGAAATACTACAAAACACAACAGGCTTGCGTATCAAATATGACATTGATGAATAGATTAGACCCATAAAAGAGAAAACCAACTGCTTACATGTTTGCTATTTCACAAACTGAATGCGAGGTCTTTGGAGAAAGTACGTACATGTACAGAGAAAGTTTAACTAGAAATAAAAATAAAAATGTTTTGAATTAAAAATGGACATCTATCTTTTAGTTGTTGAAGTGAAAATCTTTGTTAGAATTTCTTAACGTAGAAAGATTAAAAAAGAGGACCTTCAAATAATTATGAAAAGAGGGTTTCAAGAAGAGATTTTTAATGAATTCGTCGACAGGTCGATGTATAAGCTAGTTCTCAATAAATGAGCAACACTATGAAAGTCTTATCATTTCTTTGTTGTGATCAGGTTTTATACTGGTCAAAACAAAAATCCAAACCTTATTCTGAAATTTTCATTTCTAAAAATACTGGCACTAGAGCTTTGAAAAATAAATATATTCACATGGACTGGGATATACATATGCTTTTTTAAAACTGAAGAATGTCACACATGTCTGTTAAATGACATTATACAGTATTGATTACAATTTAAAGTACTCTTTTAAGGTATTATAGAACGAAAATATTTCTATAAATGATCAGTAAACAAGGATTCAAACTGTTACAAAGAAAGCAATATTTAAGACAACGAAATAACGATCAACTGATGACAGTGCTTTTGAGCTTCTTCTTTTGTTGATATGATTCACGGTCGAGTCAACGAAATACAGAGATGGTAGGTAAAGCGGTTTATTGGAAACTGATCCTGTCACATGACCACTACTGAAAATCACGTGCCAACTACTGAAAGTCACATGATCACGTCTACAGAAAGCAATGATGATTTTTACACGAGAAACTTCACCACGATTTACTGTTCATGAATGTTTGCACTTCAGTGAACACGTCATCAACAGCCCCTTCTGCTGGCACCTGCAAATAATACAGTTTCAAGTTTAGTAAAGATTGCCATGGCCAGAATTGGAGCGCCGTTTTAAACAGAGTATTGTCCCTTGCTTATTTAGCCTGTGGGGAAATCGATTGTTTCCCTTTACATCAAAAAGTCACTCGTTGAGCACTATCGATTATTGGATTTTTGTTTTATCAGCTGTCTCTATCTAATGACTGGTCATTTAAAACCAGATAGGATCTATAATGCAAGACATATAACACTGAAAATACGTTATTTGATTAAACACAGGATTATTAAATTTCGTCAGTTAGGTTCGACATGCGGGTTAGCAAAAAGAGATTTCGTAGAACATTTGGTTACATACTGTCGGTAATCTAAACACGTAACGGATGAAAATACCGACAATATTAAGAATTGATATATATGGGTATTCTATAGACATTGTGACGTCATAAATAAGGTAACATATCATTATCAACAGGGAGTGTTGCGGAACTACACTGGATATGCATTTCACATACGTTTTGTGCTATTGTAAAAATAGGCAGTCAAGTGGTGTACAGTGAAATTGTTAATAAGATTTAATTAGAAGAATGTATGCCATTGACAGTATAAACAAACCTTAACGACTTTGTTATTATTTGTGTAATAATCTATGACTGGCTGTGTCTGATTGTGGAAAGTTGCAAGACGTTTCTTAATTGTTTCCTCGTTATCATCGACACGTCCACTCGTCTTTCCTCTATCTAGCAGTCGTGCAGTCATCGTGTCGTCCGATACCTCGAAATATAATACATTACAACAAGACGCTACCTGAAAACAAAACAGACATAAAATTCTCACTGTAATGTTTCCAACTACTTCTAAAACTAAACCAATCTAAACTAGTATCGAACGACTAAATTGCTCTGGAATAGTAACTTTCTCATAAATTCGCAAACTCCTCAGAGCGGTTGCTTCCCCTGACTTTTCATGCGTTTGAAATGGTCAAGTACCTATTAAGAAAGATCCAACGAATCTAACACATTTTTCTTGCTAAACGATGATCTAACTAATTAATGTACCATTTACATTTAGAAAAACAGACTTATTTACAGTACTAACGACACTCTACATGCGTATACACCATATATTTTGATTCATACATCTGCATTTGGTTATGTGTACCATCTTGATCTAGTGATCTAGTACTTACAACAGCAATTAAATAATAAAAGATTTGTGTTCGAGACATTACGTGTTCACGCACACTTTTTTGATGTAACAAAAAGAAGCATGGCTACCGATCATCAATTTATGGTATAGTAGATTCCGAATCTTTTTTATGGTCAACAGATGAAACTAGTACCACTTATAAGCATTCGAGTAACATAATATGAATCTGTTTCAAAAAACCCACCAAAATGAGTATTTTGATTGATACATCGTGAACATTTCTTCTTTTTACAGAATTAAAAGCCTTTTTAAAGTCTACGAATGTCATATACAGCGCTTTATGTAGCTTTCTTAATAAAGTCTTCTACAACAATATAGATAAGAGATACCAATGCCTGACTGTTTTAAATTGACAAACTGCGATTTTTATTAATTTATTCCAAGGAATTAGTTCCCACATGCGTTAGTTCCTTAAACTCGTTTTATGTGAAACAAGCAATGTTGTTGGAACCCAAGAACTTTTGGAGAAATCCTTTTACAATATTCAAATAAAATGACATGTCACTCTTGACAATGAATGGTTACATTTACAAAACTATGAGTAACAACTATCATAACGTAGTAAAATTTGGTATACCTCGTTTTCAAATCGTGTTCCTTGCTCCATTTCTCTTGGATATCCATCAATGAGGAAACATTTCGTGTCTGACAATTTTCCTATCATTGCTTCTCTAATGAGTTCTAACACTACATCCTACAAATATAAGTTATATGAATCAATGACTGATAGTTTTCTTCCGTATGTGTCAACAAAAGCAACAGTTTCTTTATTCGGCTTAAACAGTAGGAAAATAATGCGTACATCTTGTATCTAACCAGGTTTATCTAAGTTTTTACTAAAGAAATGTATCCACTTTGTTGAAGACAGGTCAATGTGTTCACTCAAACGTCCGTCCGTGGCAGCGTTCTTCATTACCGCTAAGGTCATGGTTAAAAATAAGTACGTTCAGGTCTTACTGACCATTGTTTCCTAGTTCTAAACAGTCCCTTAATAAGAATGTTCGGAAAATGCAGAGAACACTAAGTCTTCCGGAATGAAGTTCTCTCAGCATGAAGACGTCCTAACGTCCAACTCCCAATTTACCTGACTAATGCATTCGTTTATTATAGAAATAATAAAGTTGCGTAAGTCAACATTAAAGTGATAGCCTAGTGCTATAATTTGACAGAACAATGACTTTATTTCTAATTCATGATCTCATTACATTTAGATTTGGTTAAAACAGGAATTTCAAAGTAAATGGAAACTTAACACGATTGGCTACTACATTAATTACCAGTGAAACTAATTCTCCTTTTTCCATAATTTCGTTCAAACGTTTGCCTCGTTCTGACCCCGAGGCAACCTCCGCTCTAAGTAAATCCCCGGATGAAAGATGGCAGAATCCATATTTCTCAACTATGCGAGCACATTGAGTTCCTTTGCCAGACCCTGGTCCGCCTAAAGTGGAAGAAGTCAATCGTAACTATAAAACAAAGCAAGATTACAATTCAGCAACTCGACTTCCGAGTAAAGCCAGACGGAGTTCTGCATAATTATTGAGGTGATAAATAGAGATGGTCCAAAGTAAGTTTATTTTCACTGGGACTTCTATAGGTCTAGACGCTGCCAGAAGGAATGAATATTATATGGAAAAAACATAACCCTTTGCTAATTCGTATTAAGTCTATCTTTGACAGCAGCTGCAACAGGATAGTCAAAATGGCTGTCTGTGCGGACAGTCTGCTATTATACTAGATAGGGGGTGGTACATTGTATGTGTGGTCTTAGCAAACTACATTTACACTGGAATACATTGTGCATCTTATAGATCTATACGTCAAAGTATTCCTAAAAGAATGTAAATATGCAGACACAAAAAAACTGTTGTCACTTTTCCAACAATATCTTACATCAGCAAATGCTTGCCAGTCTTTCTTTGTCTTATATACAAAGACAGAAAACACACATTTAACCACAAACAAAGGCGGAATACATGCACCATAAATCCATGCTACCAAATACTATGGAAACTTGGCGTAAGTAACAGTTTAGCACTAACATAAAATGGTTTTAATACTGAAGGCATTAAGTCATGTAATAATGAATAACATACCAACTACAAATATTACTTTGGCATCTGATAACTGGGATAAATCTGAAATAAAAAAAATGGTATATAGCAGTAGTTACATAAGCACAGAATAAACACTGTCGCCGATGATGTTTTAAATGCACAATGAGAAAAGAAATTCCAAGACACAATAATGCGCAGTTTTCAACCGGAGCAAGAACAAAATAGTAAAGGATTGTTCGTTTGTTTTCTATTTTGGCCTTGGTGACGTCAGAATACAAAAGTAGTTACACTTAATTTGACTTCAGTTCATTACACAGTGTTAAAAACAGTTGATGAAAGATTTCTTTTAATTTCAAATCATTTTTGTTTACCTCGTTTTCTAAACTTATATCTATATTTCGTCCAATTGATTCTAAACAGCGAAGGGGTTAAAACACTGATTCATGAAAGGATGGGTCATACATCGTAATCGTAAATAAGTAGGATCCTATGAAATGAAGCTACCCAAACAATGTATTGAAAAACAACAATTTATCCTAATTGGTTTAACTACTTATTGCCCGATTTTGGTCTGATAACTGTCGTAGCATTTCAAATGACGGGCATTTTGCGTCATATGTATGACTTGTATTCTTAACAAATAAAGTGTACTATCGACATTTGCCTCATATTTGTGTGCTTAATAACATTTGCGTCATATTTTTGCCGGAAAGTCAAAACAACGGGCATCACATTTATTCATTTTTTATTATTTTATTTTGATTCATGGATTTTTAAGGTTTTATTTCTTTCTTTTATTTTCCTAACTATATATTTTAACGAATATCATTTAAGTACTATTTTGTCGGTACCATATTCCTATATATTTTAAATCATTTTTCTTCTGGTATTTTTTTCTTCTTAAAAAATAATGACCTTTCTGTTTTACTTTGCTTAGTTTCTATGTTTAACTAAATCTTCTTCACAACCGTCTTGTCATTATCTTCATATTCATGATATTGGAGAGGGCCGTTAACTGATGTTGCTATAACTCGTGGCCCAATCCATTTGTTAAATGTATTTGATATGTGTCTGTCCAAATGTTATAAATGTATTTGTACATAGAACAATAAATTAGAACTAAACTAAAATGTATGCATTTTTGCAATACCATAGTATATGTTGAATGATTTTCGCGTCAAACTTGCACCGTTTGTTTTGACAAAAATAATGCTTTTAATTGAATCAATACACTACTTTAAAGTACCCTAATTTGGAACTACTCCTTTAACTGAATCAAAGCAGTATTTCGAACTACATTTGTAATTAATTATACTTTTATCTGAATATTAAGAACTACAATGTTTATCTTCATTTAAACAAAAAATATTTTAAACTATACTTTTACCTTTTGAAACTATGTTTATAAATTCAAACAATAAATGTTTAGAACTATTCTTTCATCTGAATATATTAAATACTTGAAACTATGATTTTATATTAATCAAGACAATATTATTGAACTCTTCTTATATCTAAATTAATTCAATATTTGGAAGTAATTATGCGGTTAACAGAATCAATAAAATATTTATTCTATGCTTTTCTTTGAAGCTATAAATTCTATAGAAATGTGCTTATATCTGAATTTATACAATATTTGGAACAACGTTTTATCTGAAACAGTAAAATGTTTCGAATTATGAATTTAACTCGAGGAAAACAATATTTGAAACTTTAGATACTATCTTGGAGTAATTTGCATCAATTTGAATCAATAAAATATTTGGATCTATGCCTATAGTTGAAGCTATTTGATTCGTGGAAATATGCTTTTATCTAAATTTAAACAATATTGAACACTGCTTTTATCTATATAAGAAACTATTTCGAATAAGTATGAATTTAAGTTAATGAAAACATATTTTAACTGAATCAATTGAACATTCGAAAGCATTCTTTATCTGAAGCTAAAGGATTTATGAAACTTTACTTTAATCTGAAGCAATTAAATATTTGGTATGACATTTTATCTGGGACTTTTACCTTTAGCTACAAATGTCAAGAACTATGCTTTAATCTGAAACAATCAGAATTTTGAACTATTGTTTTAACTGGGTATATGCATTTATCTGATTCGATTCGATACAATAGTTAGGTGTATGCTTATACCTGAACCAATTATATACTCGAAACTATACTTAAATCTGCAGCTATAAAATAATTATATCTTACAATGAAAAAAGAAAACTGACTTTCTGTTAAGCAAAATGGGAAAAGTAGACTCCATTTTTCTTCAATAATACAAGACACATTAAATTTCCTATCTGAAATACTCACCTGTTTTGAGCATTCCGTCAAAAATAGCCTCGACCTCTTTGAAAACTTCATCTGGCCCGGCCTCTGCCACAACCTGGTAAAATGTCCTTTCATTAGAATTGTCCAACGTGAGTCATGTCAGATATTCAATTTAATTCTATTGATGATATATTGGTAAACACGTTGTGCTAATGGGTGCGTTAATGAGAAAACTCTACGAACGAAGTCATGATAATGACGCAAATATAGGTTTTGGTTTCAAAACACTGTCTGGAGACACAATTCACTCACTCCATTCTTGATCCATCTAAGTTATGGATGGCAGTTAACTATTCATTTGTACAGGTTTGTATTATTTAACATTTTTAGCTTGTGGACAAAAGTGCATTAGACAGAATCAATACAGACTATGTCAATTGGGTAACGGAAGTAAGTATGACGCAATATGACTATGCCAATTGGATAACGGAAGTGAGTATGACGTAAGAATGTTTATTTATACCTTCTTGAGTTTTCCTTCCTTTTCGTAATAATCTACAACAGGTGTAGTGACGTCATGGAACGTCTTCAGCCTCTTCTTGATTGTTTCCTCATTATCATCTACACGACCACTGGTCTCTGCTCTCCCTAGAAGTCGCTTCGTCATCGTCTCGTCGGATACATCAAAGTACAAGGCGAACTGACACGGTGTTACCTGTGGATACAGGTACGATTTTTTAATTTACATGTAAACTCCTTATATAACGACTCCGGACATAGCGAAATCCGGATAAATGTAACAAATGTTCTGGGCCTGACTGTTTTCCCTTTTTTCATTTGATATGAAAACGGTATATGGATATAATAGACTCTGCATACAAGGCTAGTTATTCTGCTGGGGATCGTGACATTGCTTCCCAAGAAGTGGCTGTTCAGTTTTAGTTTAATAGTACATTTATTTCTGCTGCTCCTTCTGCCATTCAGTCCACTGTAGGTTTGACCAGTAGAAGTTTATATTCAAAATAAATTACCTATACATAAGTTAACTCGCGATATACGTTCTATCATTTGTGGAAACTGAAAATTGTTTTGGACATTATTATCCTCTGACCAAGCGAAGGAAATCTGTTTTCATGAATTCAACATTTCTAAGGTTAAAAACTATCATACAATTGCCTTTATTACAAAATTAAAATGCCAGAGGGTAATCGGACACTTTTCCTATGATTAGATAAATATGTCAGCTCCATGAGGTAAAGTAAATGAGTGGCCGTTCATGTCAACATTGCAATACCTTAACCTCGTTACCTTTCTTCTGATGGCTTCCTTTTAATAAGTACCCCAATATTTTTAAGAAGTTACCTCTTATTTTAAGCAAGCTATGTCTAGAAAAAAGTGACTGTAAAGATGTTGCAATTCGGACATAGATGGGTACAGTTACATGGATATAGTCAGGCCATGAAAACCAAGAACGCACTATTGAGAATGAACTATTAAAACTTAAGCCACTAACCTCTTTCTCAAACCTGATACCCTGATCCATCTCACGGGGATACCCATCAATCAAGAAACCTTTACTAGTTGCAGCCTTCGCCATCATGGCCTCCTTCAACAGTTGCAGAACTGTGTCCTATAAAATAAAAAAACTGGTTTCAAAACCTTGTTCTGTAATGTAGAATATGTGACCTAAAATGAAAAATGGTAACAAAACCAAGTCCTGTGATGTAGAATATGTGTATGTCGTGCAATGTATAATGGTAACAAAACCAAGTCCTGTAAAGAAGAATATGTGTCCTACAATGTCTAATGGAAACACAACCGTGTCCTGTAATGAAGAACATGTTTCTTGAATGTCTAAAGGTAACACAACCGTGTCCTGTGATGTAGAATATGTGACCTACAATGTCTAGTGGTAACACAACCGTGTCCTGTGATGTAGAATATGTGACCTACAATGTAAAATGATAACACAACCGTGTCCTGTGATGTAGAATATGTGTTTTACAATGTCTAATGGTAACACAACCGTGTCTTGTGAAGATGAGATATGTCCTGCTACGTAGAATGGTATCAAAACCGTGTCCTGTGAAGTAGAATTTGTGTCATACAGTGTATAATGGTAACACAACCGTGTCATGTAATGTAGAATATGTGTCCAACAATGTCTAATGGAAACACAACCGTGTCCTGTGATGTAGAATATGTTTCTTGAATGTATAATGGTAACACTACCGTTTCCTGTAATGTAGAATATGTGTCTTGAATGTATAATGGTAAAAAAATTGTGTCCTGTGATGTAGAATATGTGTCTTACAATGTCCAATGGTAACACAACCGTGTCCTGTAATGTAGAATATGTGTCCTACAATGTCCAATGGAATCACAACCGTGTCCTGTGATGTAGAATATGTGTCCTACAATGTCTTATGGAAACACAACTGTGTCGTGTGATGTAGAATATATGTCGTACAATGTATTTAATAAGGAAACAAAACCGTGACCTGTGATATAGAATATGTGTCTTGAATATATAAAGGTAACACAACCGTGTCCTGTGATGTAGAATACGTGTTCTAAAATGTCTTATGGTAACACAACCGTGTTTGTGATATAGAATATGCGTCCTACAATGTCTAATGGTAACACAACCGTGTCCTGTGATATAGAATATATGTCTTGAATGTATAAAGGTAACAACTGTGTCCTGTGATGTATAATATGTGTTCTACAATGTCAAATTGTAACACAACCGTGTCCTGTGATGTATAATATTTGTCTTTAATGTATAAAGGTAACACAACCGTGTCCTGTGATGTAGAATATGTGTCTTGAATATATAATGGTAACAAAACCGTGTCCTGTGATGTAGAATATGTGTTCTACAATGTCTAATTACAACACAACCGTGTCCTGTGATGTATAATATGTGTCTTGAATGTAAAATGGTATCAAAACTGTGTCATGTGATGTAAAATATGTGTCTTACAATGCCTTATGGAAACACAACCGTGTCATGTTATGTAGAATATGTGTTTTACAATGTCTAATTGTAACACAACCGTGTCCTGTGATGTATAATATTTGTCTTTAATGTATAAAGGTAACACAACCGTGTCCTGTGATGTAGAATACTAGTATGTGTTTTACAATGTCTAATTGTAACACAACCGTGTCCTGTGATGTATAATATTTGTCTTTAATGTAAAATGGTAACACAACCGTGTCCTGTGATGTAGAATATGTGTCTTTAATGTATAATGGTAACAAAACCGTGTCCTGTGATGTAGAATATGTGTTTTACAATGTCTAATTGTAACACAACCGTGTCCTGTGATGTATAATATTTGTCTTTAATGTATAATGGTAACACAACCGTGTCCTGTGATGTAGGATATGTGTCTTGAATGTATAATGGTAACACAACCGTGTCCTGTGATGTAGAATATGTGTCGTACAATGTATAAAGGTAACACAACCGTGTCCTGTGATGTAGAATATGTGTCTTGAATGTACAATGGTAACACAACCGTGTCCTGTGATGTAGAATATGTGCACTGCACTGTATTATACCTGGCAATAAAACTTTGATGTTTTAATGTAAATGATAAGAGTGTCATGTATATATACCTGGTGAAAAACGGTTGACATACCGTATGAAACTCTGAGTTTTATGACGTATAAATTAATCGTTATGAAATTGTGTCAAACAGTGTAAATAAAAACTTAGAAACAAAACACTGACTTAAACGTAGAATATATTAAACGTGATCTGTCCAATTGGAACGTTAAGAAACAAAACATTACATTATTGTCCTAAACTATCTAAATACCTAGCGACATAAATACTTTTCCGCCGAGTCAGGACGGTTTACAACCATTATCGACGTGACAAACATGTTAGTTTGCGGAAAGAGAAGAACATTTTCAAAGTAACGTACACATATAAATAATTCATTCACACATTCTGAATGACATTCCATTACATTTATCTTTACATTGATACTAAGTCTTATGGAATGAATTATTGATTTAACTTTAGTATGAAACCCGGCACTGTAACTGTGGAAACATGGAACACTTTAGCTACAACGTTAGCTACAATTTATCTCCTGAATAAAAAAAAACAGAAACGTTACCAGTGGAACGAGCTCCCCTTTCTCCATGATGGCTGTGAGCTCCTTGCCTCTGGCGGAACCGGAAGCTACCTCAGCTCGGAGCAGGTCGCCTGAGGACAGGTGGGTAAATCCATATTTTTCCACAATACGTTCACACTGTGTACCTTTACCACTGCCGGGTCCACCTACGAGAAATATAACAGTACAGTCACTAGATAGCTCCGACATTTTCTATAGATCAACACTAGATCCGATTGCTTAGACCGGATAAATTACTTCCTTTTGAGTGACAGTGTAACATATGGGAGCATCACATCTAACATGAAGCGACAATTAACCTAAATATTTTACATCTTTTAACTATAACAATATGCACATCTCAAGTTTGACTTTTGCGTGTTTCGCTTACTGATGGGAGGTTTAAATATTGTCTATAAAGCATACGCGCAGTTTGGGTTTTAAAAAGGCAGACACTTTGTATTGATATCACCGTATTGATTTGTTATTTCGTGAGGGAAATTTAAGTGTATACAAGTTAATCGATCACAGATTTCTACATGCGGTGTCAGCTTACAAACAGATGCGGGAAATTTGAAATTTATTTTGGGGGGTTACCTTTACTTGGTTCTTTAAAGAATTATAGGTCACAAATAAGTTCTAGGTCCCAATATAATAATCAAAAATAGCGGCCAGACACCTTAACAATATGCCTTACACTAGCATGGAACTAGTATAGTTTCAGCCCCAAGATTTACCCGAATTGCTCAACGCTATTATGCGACAATATTGAACTGGCACTCATGAATATTTCGTAATCTTCGGATAAAAACGTAACAAGCGATTAGTATAAAATGTCAATTTCGTACTGTACCAGATATCGCATTCCGCAATGGTATAGTTGATTAGGTATTTGACTAGCAATCTAGCTTATGCAGGTTCGAGTCTTGCTTGATTTTTTCTTTTACTTTTTTTAATCGTTTCGTTGCATTAAATGTTTTCACTATTGTCTTTGTTCAGCACAGGGTTTCAAGATTTTTAATAACTACTTGAGCGTTCTCTCTCCGTCGTCCTGCATACATCTGTATATAGAACTGAAAATGCCGACGAGCAAATTATCTTGATTAACAGTTACGCTCTAAAAATAAGATTACATCGGCTAATATATCGAAGAATTTCGAAGGATTTCGAAGATAACCCAGGGACAGACGGAAAAACATTCATTCAACGGACGACGTAATTGTATGTTATTCCTGAAATGCCATGAATGTCAATAGTAAAACATAAAAACACAGAAAACAAAGCAAAGTCAACCAACAATCATAGAATATATAAAAGCGAAAATGGTGCATAAGACAGTGTCACAAATTAAATGAAAATAGCGATACTCCTATAGAAATTAAAATAATCTGTGCAGGATTCGAACACATGGAATCTGGCATATAAATTAGGCACCTTGCCACTACGCCACTGTCTGTGTGGTTTGGACATCAGTTGGTGAAATGTATTTGTTCGATATGATAATCAACTGAAACAACGAAAACACACCAAGCGTACCCGAAGATATTGGCGAAGATTAATGTGTGCCAGGTAAATATTGTAGCACGATAGCTTGTGATATATTCAAACTAAGGAGGCTATTCTCAACCTTATTTCCATGTGCTATGTGAGTGTCACGCACGAACGCATGCATGCACACAATTTGGTGTTTTTAGGCCAGGTTTCGTATCTATATTTGTACACTGTTAACAGATCCTTAGTCTTGCAACAGTCAAACAGTCAAACCTGAGTTTCGTTTCTACTGATTCTTAAATTACAATGTAGTTCAAATCACAAGTCGCTCCATGAATTATTTCAGACATCATCTTTAAATAAAAATATTGCTATAAAGTTTCCCCGGTTACATAGCTGACAACGCCCTGTCTACCAATATACTACAAGAAACATGATATATGTAGGGTGAACGGTAAACGATTAATCTGCAATCTCACGACTTGGTCAGCATCTTTAGAAACAATACTTTTAAGTATATTGCCATAAATCTCTCTGGTTACAAAGGTTGACAACGCCCTATCGAACGATACTGAAACCAGAGTATCTGCTTAGTCGGTATTTTATTTTACCCTTGATCGTTATTGTCTCTAAATAATGCTTTAGAAAGAACCGGAAAAATGATACATATAAAAACAGTAACTTAGCAACAATAAAAAGTAAGGCATTTTTTATTCGCACAAATCGTGTTATTTGCTTTATGTTAAAAAGACTTGTTAACAAAAAATGTGTCTAGGCCTTTCAGTGAGTGCCTCTATAAAACGGGGCAATTTCTTTAACATCTAAACGCATGCCCCTTGTATGGAGCCATGTAAAGTTACAGTTCTGCATATCGGGCTGGACCGCAAAATCGTTGTAAGTCCTTCCTTTATTTCATATAGGTTACTGCTTTTTTTCGATCAACCATCGATATGTCAAAACTGTGACAGCATGATATGCTGTCATAGAAGAAATGCACGGAATGTACATTAGTACACGTGTAGTATGTAATGCATTTCGCATACACGTAATTTTAATAATGCCTACCCTAGGCATACAAGAGCTCGGAGTCTGGTCTAGGGAGAGACATTCTGGTATGTGTGATAAATTAAAAGAAAAAGAACCGAGATCTTTGGGACAAACAATCTGCGTGCAAGTTCTACATAAAACCTCTTCGATCACCTTTTTATAAAGGAAAGTTTTTCGGCAAACACAATTCAATCGAAATAGGAACAAGGTTTTGAAGTATTATTAAATTCTGGCCAAGAGTTTTGGAGATTTAGCGTCCACAAGATTTTACTATCTCGAGCCACTGTGACCTTGACCTTTGACCTAGATACCCGAAACATAAACCATGCACAACTAGGCATTGTACTTATCACTTCTGTGAAGTATCATTAAATTCTGACCAGGGATTTTGGAGATTGTATGTCCACAAGATTCCGTCTACAGACGGACGGACAGACAGACAAGATGAATCCAGTATACACCCCCCCCCTGTCTTATCTATCCAGGCATAACATGCTGACAATTGGGACTAATCATTCCTGTGATTTTTCATTGTAATCTGATAGGTGGTAAGGAAACACATCTATATTTATGCATGAAAAAATAAAGGGCAATAACTCGATCAAAAATTAAAAGGGCGGGGCCAATTGGACCCAAGTGTGTGATTTGAACAATCTTAGTAATGCTACACGCCTAATGTTTAAAGAAGTGTCCCGGTGGCAGGGCCAACTTGGACCGAAGGGGTATGATTTGAACAATCTTAGTAATGCTACACGCCTAATGTTTAAAGAAGTGTCCCGGTGGCAGGGCCAACTTGGACCGAAGGGGTATGATTTGAACAATCTTAGTACAAGACAACTAAGATATTGTATAAACAGATTTTTAAAAACTTCAATATATCTCAATGCAAAATCAAGTGAGCCCCGGATCGGTGTCGATTTTGATCGGGGATTATGATTTCAACAATCTTGGTAGAAGGCAATGATATCTGCTAAATATCTAAGCTCTATGCCTTTGAGTTTGAGAAAAGAAGATTTTTAAAGATTTTCTTATATAAGTCTATTTAACAAACTGTGACTCCGGGGCGGGGTCAATTTTGACTAGTGAGTTATGATCTGAACAATCTTGGTAGAGGTCCACTACACAATGCTATAATCCAAATATCTAAGCTCTGGGCCTTGTGGTTTTAGACAAGAATAGTTTTTTTAGTATAAACCAGTGACCCCAGGGCGCGGGCAATTTTGACCTGTGTCCATGACTTTAACATTAATGTTTTATGCCACATATCGAAGTTCATGGTCTTTTGATTTCAGAAAAGAATGTTCTTAAAGGGTTTCTTATAGAAACCCATGCAGAATCAAGGCGGGGTCAATATTGACCCGGGTTAACGATTTGAACACTATAGATCGACTAGATAACAAAACATCCCAAATATCTAAGCTTTAGGCCTTGCTATTTTAGACAAGATTTTGTTTTGGCTTTTACTATGTAAGTATGTATAGATTAAGTGATCACCGGGGCACGGCCAATATTGACCTAAAGGGCATGATTTGAACAATCTTGGTAGAGGTCAACTAGACCTTGCATACACAAGGGTTTTCTATTATCTGACTCGATGACCTAGTTTTTACCCGAGATGACCCATTTTCGAACTCGACTAGAATTAACCAAGGCACTCATTCTGACAGTTTCACGACGATCTAATTAAAAATACAGCCTCTGTTGCATACACATGGTTTTCATAGGATTTGAACTGGTGACCTAGTTTTGTAACCTTTCGAACACGCCGTAGATTTCATCAAGGCACTTATTCTGAATTTTTTTAATGACGATCCAGTGAAAAATGTAGCCTCTATGCATGCACAAGGGGTTCAGTGTGAACAGACGACAGACAGACTACCAACATCGCTCACCTAGAGCATGAAGTGTTCAGGTGAGTTAAAAATGCAAAATACAAATGTATGTAAGACTCACCTATGACAAACACCACACGAACGTTCTTCAAAGCTGCAAATGCAAAAAATAATATATCATATATACATACCTATAATATTATTTCAGCAAAACATGTACATCCTTGAACACGTTAATATGTAAATTAAAGTTCACACCTTTGAAAAAACTTCCAAATGTGTTCGTCTCACTAATCATCTTTACACATGTTTTACACGTGCCGAGGTTTAAAAAATTACATTAATATTTTGTTGTATGTTAAAATAACCTTTTAACATTTCATGATAGATAAAATCTTCGATCTTTATCATTTAACATATTTTAGTCTTTCAAAACTACGGTTTTCAATTAAAACTATATGAACTACGAAACTATGTAGAAACGGGCTAAAAACTTAAATATCAAGAATGTTTCATAGCAAAAACATACGTAGATGTCCTCCAGGTCTTAACCATGAATAACACACCTTATTATTCTAGAATATGCAATATTCTGAGGGGTTAAAACAGATGTCAAATACAAAGACGACATTTAAATCTACACCATTGCCCAATTATACAAAAGGGCATCATTTGGACTGATCTATGTAAACTCGGTGCACCCACAAAGTTGGTCGAAGGTCTTTGAAGAATCCATTCTCATTCTAGCTTACAATGGTCATCTGATACAATAACTAGACCAATTTTAGTTATGGAAGTCACAACTACCAGAAAGTGTGATCTGGAAAACCTTAGTTATTAAAGCGTTTTCGAACCACACCTCAGTCAGTTAGGATGTTATTTTTCGCACAGGCGGGCTCATGTATGGCTGATTTACATCGGACTGCTTGTGTTTGTACAAGTGGATAAACTTGACATGATTATATCATTTCAGTGCAATAAACACAAACTGTATATACATTTTAGTATCCTAATCGCATATAGCACTTCATTATTATATAACGCAATGAGTAATAAAATGTCTCTACGCATCGTATATATAATTAAGTGACAGTTTATGCAAAACGTGCCATATCTACGGCATTTCCAGTGTAAACATCTAGAAACAGGACAGCACCCGTATATTTCATATGCATACCAGCATACATTTTACATGTATTTTTGTTAAAAAAATATACATGCCGAAGTTGCATTAGATGTAGATACGGAAATCATCTTCTAAATGGGCGTTTTGTTCTTGTATATACTATTAAAAATAATTGTGTTTCTGCTTCAACATCAGCCAGACAGACATATCAATTATAAGATATTTGTATCATAAAGATAAACAATCACCAGCTCTGATAACTTCTATCATCAATTATACAGTAGACGTATTTATACAGGTTATTTGCGAATTCATAAAGTGATAAAACCTTGTACCAACTCAACATACTGGCAATCGTTCAAATCCAACATGGAATCATCACATTGTGTATCACGCTTCAGTTGAAATACCAAACAAAACAAAACTTAACCAGATATACACACCGTCAGCATCGCTCTGTCCGTCCGTACGACTTTCCTTCTGCTTCTTCGCACACAAATTACCCATAACTGAGCACCTGGACAACTGTTTTCAATAACCAATCAAAAATCCACTCGCAGAAGTAATTCCCAGTTATAATTCTCAGACACTTCCCGGCTAGGTTCCAACTATTGCAACTTTGAAAACCTCTACTTCAGGAACAGCGATGGAATTCGTTTCCTACACGGAACGTTCATAATATTCGCATCAGATCTAGTATCAGGTAAAACACTACAGGTGTACTGTAACATCAACACATACAGATGCTATGAGCTAAGCAGCTTCAGTATAGGTTAAAAAATACAAGAAAAAATTCAATACATCTGTTAACCGTTACTTTCTCAATATTTTCATTTGTCAAAAAAATATCCATTCAGAGCAAATGACACAGAAAAGTGTATTTAAACAGCAGACGAATTATTGTATAAAGAAAGTTTTTGTGCACCATTAATTTAAAACAAGAATTTCGTTGAATTTATATCTGCGGTCGAAATGCATTCTATACTCCCTATTTATTCTTGAAACAAAATGAAAAAAAAAAAATTGCGGTACGCGGTGCTTCGAAGCCAGTTCCACCTTGAATCGGGTGACACGTCCGACGATATTTCTTTTGACGGTCATTAACTGTAATTTACCTTCTTTAATTGAAATGTACTTTTCGTCGCGGTGAACGCTGTCTGTGATTTTACAACAATGCTTTCAATAAGCGAGAACGGTATTTGTTCTAAGAGGAGTCAAGTTATTAGGTTTATGCCAAACCGGTTTCCCCCGACTATAAATACATACATTTTTATCTTACAATTAAAACTAATGTAACTTTTCAATGATAAATTTTCTCTAATCGTGTCGCGTGTCAAATAGGTAATGGTTTCGCGAGCATCTGACCCGCTTAAACAAATTTGCGCTTCTAACAAATAATGTTCCTTGAATTGACTTGATATTCACAATCAAGCTCAAATAAATTAGTATTATCTAAATCGGATTGGTCAAGTCAGTAAATTGTTATTTGAAACAATATCATACTGGTCTCATTCTAGAACTTAGTCTCTGTCGTAATCTGATAAGCCTGGGAACTTTCAGTTGGCACACTGCCAACAATAAGGTCATTGCAACCTTGACCTTTGGCGTCATGATCGCAACATCTGTGATAGCCTCGCCACCAGGCTTGATGATAATATATTTTCATTTTTCAAGCAGAATATTTTCTGGCCCATATCCACTGACAGGGCTTGATCATTACATTTCTGACAGCAAATGGAGTTAATTGAGTAAGAAATAGTAAGTGTAAGGACTGCATGCCAGTCTACATCAGTGAGCTTGTAAGCTTTGAAAACTGCATATCAAAGCAATTTCCCGTTACGTCTAGAAAGTCATTTAAGTGCCGGGGGTCAGTATATTGATCACGTGACCAGTAGGGCGTCTTAGTCACGTGATAAATGGATGGCGCGCTATAGTGCATCGGACGTACGTGCAATTTAACATATTATACTTGTAGAACATTCGACAAACAAGTAAAATTTTCTTGAGAATGTTCTAGAAAATCATAAAACGAACTCAATGGACAACATGCAACGGGATTACAGCTAGGGAAGGCGAGTACTCTGCGTCATTGTGAGTTTAAGACGATTTTACTTGAAACCGATGAAACCAACAGTTTTAGTCTCAGTATAGAGTACCCATTCATCACATGCCTAAGACACCATGTTGGGCGCCTTATTATTGAACTCGTTGACTGAGTAATACTGGACAAGTTTATTTAACTCAATGGAAGCGTAACACAGAGATGTGATTCACTGAAGCAAAAAGAATTTTAGTAGAATTTTGTACACCGCTTTTCAAAAATCCCACTCGTCAAGTTTAATTATTTATTACAATACTTTGTTGTTGAAGGGCAGTTTCAAAGTCAAATTAAATAATTTGTTACAGTACTTTGTTGCTGAAGGGCTGTTTTACCGTCAAGTTAAATAATTTGTTAGAGTGGGCGTGTCTCGCCGCTAAGTTTAAAAAACAATGCGTCTAGACTATTTCGAATTACTCAGACACTATCGTAGCTGTCGTGTGCATTGCACTATCTTGAAAACCCTTTGAACGATGCTGATACTATCAGGGATCACTGACCAGGGTACGAACCCTCAACCACTGGAGTGAGAGGAGAAATTCTCTGTAACACTTCGCTATTTAGGTAGATTGCAGCTCTGTCAGGCATGTGCATGTTTGATATTGTTTTTGTTTTTTGAATTCGTAGGTCTTTGATTTAAGTCTTAACATAAGTGATATTAAATCGTTCAAAAAACAGATCGAAAAAGAATGCTCGCGACGTACATTAAAAACAAAAAAAGAAATACTACGCCATACCATACAATTCACGAGTAGTCTTACCGATTACGTCCCTTTCTCTGACAAAAATTAACAGTCCTTAATAAAACACAGGATGCACAAATATTTCACGCTCCTTAATTACATTAACACAGGCATTGTATCAATTAACACAACAAATTACTGTAAGTACATCCTCTATCAAGCTCACTGTATAAAATGTCTGCATTACTCAAATGGTCATGCGTAAATTATTGAATTTCTCCTTTTTGTGCATAAACTTGTCTGAATCAATGTTTCATACAATACTCGATATGATGCTCCGATGAATCACTGAATAATCTAAATGCTGGTTTACGTTTTCTTTCGTTTTGAATATTGTTAAACCGTACGAACGGTATATTTACGGTTGATGATATGACCCTACATACAATGTCACAAACACATGAACCATGAAACGGTAACAATATAAGTTTAGGGTTTCGAACGAGTATTTGAAGGCAGCCTTAATGTATACATGTATAATGTATATTCTATTTCATTCAGTCAGTTAACAGAAATCATATCTGTTCAACAATACAACATATATGCATATACATTGAAAATCAACAATACAACAAATATGCATATACATTGAAAATCAACAATACAACATATATGCGTATATATTGAAAATCAACAATACAACATACATGTATATGCATATACATTGAAAATCTCTGAAAATGTTACTGGTACATAAAGAATTAGCATAATACTAAATGGAACTTTTAACGTACCACCTGCCTATTTCCTTCTTTATATAATTATCGACCCTTCCAATATCTGCCAGCTTATTTTAGCTATCAATGCACGAAATCTATCATGCTTTGCATTTATGAAGACATTAGGTCGATACGTCCGTTACAGGAATTTCAAAATTATCAAGTGGTATAAATTGCATATGGAAGAGAAATTTGAAGAGTGGGTTTCCCAAGGAAGAGCATCAGGGCAATAACCCGGCCATGTTAAGCCTACGGAGGTTTAAACGTGGAATTAAAATTATCTGCCACTCGATCATTTTGAAATTTATGCAACGGAAGTATCTACCCAGTGTCTTTATAAATGCAAAACATGATAGTTTTCGTGTACCGATAGCTAACAATAAGCTGGTAGATTTGGAAGGGTTGATATTGGAAATAAAGAAGGAAAAGGGCAGGTGGTGCGTTCAAAGTTTTGATTAGTATTTTTCAAACTTTTCCAAGTAGGCGGTACAACTTTCAAGGAAAGCGCATTATGAATAACGTTAATAGAAGGGACCTCAGAGTTCCCTTTATTGAACACAGAATTCTCTATATTGAAGAGAGAGTAAACCTTTTCGTCGCAGCACTTTTATTACTATACGATTTGCGTATAAAAATAATATATATGCGTGTGTTTGGAGGACAGTGTGCACGTTGGTGAAGAGGAGAAATGGGGTTTGAAAAAATGTTTCGTGACAATATCAGTCACAGTTAAAACTTATGACTATACCAGTAGTTAGAGACAAGGAGTTCAACGTGTGTTGTACATTGAAAGCTTTTTATCGTTTCTTAGAAACGCAGAGAAATCACGTGCGTGTAGTAGAATGGTGGTTTTGGGGTTTGGGTGTAGGTAGAAGGTTTTCTATACAGTCGTAATTGAATGAGGAGGGCATTTTTTTGTAAGGGGGGGGGGGGGGGGGGGGTTTTTCCTGCCTAAAGAAAAGCTACCGAGATAACCAGAACAGACATCAAAATAATGTAGATAAACATGGTAAAAGGGAAGAAAGAACGACGTGAAGGGGCATGACAAACTGCTTTGTGCAATATGCCTTGAATGGGCAAGCTTTCTAGTTTTTTTCTGCAAAGACGTTTCTTCAGTACATATTGAGGTCAACAAAGAGAAAGGGATTTAAAAAAACGTTAGCGTAAAAGAAGTCTGTTTAGTGCACCTTGGGATTAAAAAGGATCGGTATTGTGGGAATTACATTTTGTAAAGCAATGTATGAGAAATGTTCGCTACTTGCGGTTTGAATTCAGTGAGGAAACGCATGACCACAGCACTTTCCGATGGAAGGGCGCAAATCCATCTAGAGGTAAGAGCATGCTTACCATACTTCCTTTGATAATCCATTCACAATCCTTTACAATACACATGGAAAGGCCTCCTTTTAGCAAACATGTGGAATATTTCGTCCAGGAAAGGGCAACAACTGTGTCGTTTTGTTAAAGTCTTGCACAAATACCAGAATTGCTCCACTGTATAGTAGATAATTGTGCGAGCCTTTTAAGCGTGATTCTTTGTGGAAACAACAAGACTAATGAAAAGAAATTATAGCAGTTTCTTTGTTAACAGGAAGGATATAACGACGTTTAAGGATCCACTGGAAGAAAGGCACATGAATATCATTCTTTGTGTACAGAAAAACCTGATGACGTATTCATCCATTCCGAGTAACCAAACTCCTCACAGCGATTTGATTATATGAGCTGCTGCATATCATGAGCTGCCGCTCTCTGGTACTGTATACTGCAAGGGGAAGCAACCGCTGCGGGGAGTGTGCAGAGTAACATGAATGAAGACATTTTAAGACATTCCTTCTTTTAAGGACAGGAGTAATGGCAGACTGATATATGCTTCCTGAAGTAGGTGTATTTGTAAAGTAAATGCAATTTAGATGATTAATATTCACAATTAAGTTTCATTTAATTCCCGCCAGATGTTGATGAGAAATAGGGTATAAAAGAATTGGACAGACGCACACATACACATGCACGGTAAATTCAGTGACTAATTATGAGAGGTAATTCATAATCATGCTGTAACATGCTTATAACATGAAAGTCATCTTTTAGTGGTAAAGGTTCCCGTGTAATTTTGTCAAACTCCAATCAGTGAAGGATAAGCAAAAGACTATAGGGCCGGTAACTCGCTAAGCAATAGTTTGGAATAAAAATACTAAAGGGAGGTAATTCACAACCATGCTGGAACATGCTGATAATATACGCATCAGTAAAGGCTGAAAAACAGAGAGGACAAGGAATTTCTATATTTAGACATTGTCTACAGTAAAAAAACAAAGGGCCATAACTCTGAAAAATAATTGTGTGAGGAAGTATTGATAATATGCGCATCTCCTCTTGATAATGAAATATCCCTATGAATTTTCATACAGTTTCAGTCATCTACTGCTGAGAATAGAGCAGACAAGAATTTCTTAATTATTTCAAGTAAAAAAAACAAAATGAAAATAAATCATACAGAATTCGCCGACAATATGCGCATCTCATTTTAGGTCAAGTTTAAACATGAAATTTCATTGAATTCATGCCAGTAGTTGCTGAGAAATAGCCCTGAATCATAATACAATACAGCTGTAATCAAAAGGCCGTAACTGGCGGACAATAATTAAGTGCATGGGACTAACAGATGGGCGTACTCACCAGACGGACTTTGTGAGGTTATCCCTTTGATCTTTCTCTGATCTTTTTTTAACCCCACAATAGAATTATTTAACCCCACAATACCATTTTTAACCCCATAATGACAGAATGAACTTAAACAACCTCACAATGCTAAGTTGTACTCAAACCCTAACCCCCTAATGTCTACTGGGCAAAGCGTGACTATGTACTCCCCCTGGAGTCCCCTTTTCAGGGAGCCTAAAAAACCCATGGCTAATAAGGGATGATGGTTGCTTTGTAAGCTAATTAATTAACTGCCTTGTTATAAAGTTATTTTTTCATAATGTTGATTTTTGTGAACATTTGGAATTCATCAAGAGCAAGGGGCTTGAACATGGTGCTTTCGTGCAAAACAGTTTGCGGAATGAAGAGAATTTCTTTGTAAATACCACTTTTTAAAACTTTATTTTCATTGGCATAAAACTGAATCAACAGCTAATAACGTTTTGTAGTTAAGGTTGTATAGATTTATTCCTGTTAAATTCTACAAAATTATGTCTGAATCATGGACTATAAACATAAATCATAGTTGTCTGGATTAATCCTATTTCATTAGTAAAATGAATCTTTCTCATTCTTGTCTTTCTGAATGCAATGCAAGTGTTACGGGATGCTGAAAAACCAGGGCTGGACTCGTGGGGTGGGTTGGGCTGGGCTGGACTCGTGGGCTGGACCCAAGGCCATGGACCCATAGTCTCAAGGCCATGAATTCCCAGACAATAGGGTCATAACCTCGTGGTCACAAGGTTAAAGAGGCATTATTTTTACATGTTGAGGCTGGAATGACATTTCATTAGCAGGCAGTAATGACTGTAAGTGTTACCTGCATCCTTTACTCAATGGAGTCATTATAACGATCTAATTCAACATGTGCTATTAGTCAGCAATAGGTACACTTTGTGATGATAAACATATTGTTGGGTTTTTTCATTGGGTATACAATTAAATACTTATTAAGTTTTAAAACATAGACTCTTCAAAAAAGAACGTGCCATTTGACAAAAAACAAACCAATCCCAAAATGCTGACTCCAGTGTACTAGTACCCCTTTCAAACTTCCTTTGCGGAGTGGGTGTGGGGGTATAATAAGTTTGGTCTGGTAAACATTGAAATACGTTCATGGACTTTTAGATAGCATTTCTCCCTATTCAATGAATTTAATTTAACCATGACAGTGGTTTGAACCGGCTGTTCAAGATAAGAAAAAACAATATCATATTCACTTTTGAAATGTAAGGTCGTTAAACCGATGATTAAATTAAGTTAACTATTTTAAATAATTATTTAAAAACACAAACGTATCCTATCTGATGTAGCTGCAAAAGTAATGCATATGTGTACACTTTACATACAAACTTACGCGCCTTAACGTACCAACCTACCTACCAAAGTTACCTTTATATACCATTTTAATAATAATGTTTTAAAACTATGTCTACAATATTAGCAGTAGACAAGCATCACATATTCAATCTAAAAGTGTATTGTTTCAAAATCTGTAAACATTGACCCTTCTCCGAACCCTGTTGTAAGGCTTGTTTATACATTGCCAAGTTATGCCATCCCTTAATAGCCATTATCATCAATTAGTGAGAGGTTATTCCAGAACATGGTGGTCTCTTTGAAACTCTGACCTAAATTCCAGGGAGTCCACTAACCTTGGGTCCAGCTGGACCCAGTCCACGAGCCCAGTCCACGAGCCCAGCCCTGGTTTTTCAGCATGCCAAGTGTTACTGTATCAAGAATTTGTTTAACTACAGGCCATTATAGTCTCTAGGGAATTTCAGCAATGATTAACAGCAATAGCATGTATGGTACTAGCTACTCGGCATTAGTTACAGTGCGCTTAATTAAGTTCCTTTTCTTTATGTGCTGGTTATAACAATATAATATCAACTCAAAACATCAAATATCACTCATATTTCATCAATTTTCAGGGAAACAGAGAGAGAAATCTGAGATAGGACAAATTATTTACTACATTTAGAACAATATACAGCTCCTGTTCACCCATTTACAGCTGAGGAATATATTAGATGACAATGCAATTACAGCAATATAACTTTAAGGTAGGGTGCACCTCCTTTGAAATCTTACGGAGAGAGAATATCTTTTCTATTACTTTTAGGATGTATGTAAACCTATACATTTTTGGAAAGATTTATTAAAACAAAACAAATGATGTTGTTCATGAATCCAAAACTAAAAAGGCCACACCAAGATACACAATAAACCACATTTTTCATCTTCAACATTTGAGATATAATTTAGATGTAGCATTACCTTAAGGACTTTTGTTCTTGCGGAAAAGATTGTATATAATATATCATAGCATCCTTTGTATACATACACAATGAGTTCTGCAAAATAATTGAACATTAGCCTTTTGGTGAAATATTTTCCAGTTGATTCAAGCAAGTATTTTGATTTTGTATAACCCCACAAAAGTCTATCCAATTCATGAAATTGCTCTATTAGTATACTGAAAGATTTTTTCTTCTCTTCTACATTGTCATTATGTAGTTAATATTAAAACTGCAATAAATGTTTTCTCTGTTGCCTTTTTTTCATAGTTTGAGCTTTCCTTTTTCTGTGTACTGGGTCTATCTCTTGGTGGGTGCTTGTATTTGATGGTGTTGTGGATTATATTTTTCCTTTCAATATTGGAAGACATTGTCTCAGTAATGCACATGGGCTAACTGTTAAATTAACTTTTTTTATTTAACGATTCTCTGCATGTTAAGTTGAAGAAAATAATAAAAATGATAAATTCTTCTTCGAGACTCAGCCTCATTTATTTAAGATAGAAAATGCACTGACAAAATCTTACCACAGGTACTCTGTAAGTAAATGTGTTTTAACAATAATGAACAAACTAATTCACCTTGCCTTTGCCTTATTAAACTATACTAAGTTTGTACATAATTTACCTGCAAATTTCAAATGTACTTTCACTTTCAATTTTTTTTTTTTTTTTTTTTTTGTTAAATGTGTGAAGAATTCGTCACACTGCCAATTTGTGCATTAATTTTAAATCTTGTAAAAATTATCAAGTAAAAAATTAGGCAAAGTGAAATATTGGCACATGTTGTAAAATAAAACAATCGAAAAATACATTTACACCTCTACAAATCTGTTACAGGATAGAGGAGAAAATTGAGCAAGTTAAGATATTCATGGTAAAAATGTCAATTTCAAGACTTAAAGCACGGGTATGTAAAGGCAGTGAATTAAATTCTGATCTTGTGAAAATATATAAAATGCTTAACAGAAATATAAGCAAAATGAATGAAGTCAGAAAAATCTAAAACAATAAAAATGCAACAAATTATCACAGACTTTAGAAGTATCACATTATCAAAAGATCAACAGAATATACTTTTTCAAAACAGGGTACTTTGAAAGTCCAAACTTTACAATACTGGTTATACAATAGAATAAATTCTGGGACTGTTTTCAAATAAAGTAAAATGCTATAGGTTGAACGTCCTTGCAAAATCAATAATTAACAGACAGTCTTCACATTAGATAAACTCTAGAACTGTTCTAGCATTATAAAATAACATCAGGTGGTAGTGGTAAATAAATGAGAGCGTCATTTGAAAATTAGTAAATGTAGAAGTAGTGATATTAGAATCGGAACAAAATATAGCTATTTATCTATACAAATATTTAAAAAAAATGGAAAGTTTTGATTTGAAATGATATGTTTTATTTCTTCTTTGTGAAAAAGAAAGATAAATCTTCAAATGTTAGCTTCAAAATAATCATGTATAATAAACTTTAACTGATTCTAATATACTAGAAAATGTTCCTTTCATAATAATTTCATTTGCTCATTTTAAGTCATGCATTTTCAAAGTGTTTTTTTACAGTTGATCAGTATTAACGAGAACAGAATACTCTACAAGTATTGCAAATTTTAAAAGTAACTTACATGATGCCACTACCTGGCTAAACACGCAGAAATTGGGGGAAACAGAGCAACTGCATAGACAATAGCTCTGTGAACAATCTTAATTCATCTATACAATAATAAAAGTTTATCAGTATTAAAATTTTAATTCAAAACAATAAAATATATATTCTCTGTGATTATATTTAATCTAGCCATTACTGGTCAATATGAGTATTGTCCTTATTGTGTTTAGTTAAACAGCATTGTACAAAATCAGGGGCATAGCTTGGCCAATTCCGAGAGGGCTGGGTACCGCTAAGGCAAAGACTTACTGGATGTAGGTCTTGTATCTTTTCTAGTTTCTTCTGTTGTCTCTCCAAATAAACAAACAAAAATTATTTGTTTAAAAAAAAGAGTTTAACTTGCAATTTTTAATTGGATTGTTTTTTTTCATTTTTCAAACTGATTTAGCACGAGAATGTCCATATCTGTGCCCCTGATAATATATCAAGAATCAAGAATATTGAATGATAGCAGTTTGTTTCAATATAATGAATGCTTCTCACTTTAAAACATGTGAAAACCATTTTCTTGTTCAACTGTTATGAACATAACAATTGCCTAGTCAACATTATATGCCAGATTTACAAAATGAAATGTTAGACAATACTGTATGTTACAAGTGTGTCACTTTATATTCATTTCAAGACACTTAATAGATTGCCAAAAAATTGTTACCAGAAAATATGTTCTCCTAAACATAAATTCCAACAATGTATCTTTCTCAAAAATAATTCCTATCCTAGAGTGTATTAAGTGTTTTTCAGTTCCTGAATGGAATTCTAAGATACACCAATTCATGCACATAACATCATATCACATAAAATCATATCTTATACATGTAACGTCATGTCACAGAACAAACATCCATTCTTGCAGTACAGATCATTATCCAGAAAGTCAGTTTTAGTGTTTGATGAGAGTAAATGTCTTAATGAAGCATTCATATGTTTTTGTATTATTGTGTATTTCTTTCGTTTGTTTATTATTCAAAAGGTTCACTGAACTATGATTCTGCAGCCTCATCTAGCTTCTTTGTATGTGAAGGGTTTTCTACATTATCCCCTGTTGTTTTTGCTGTGTCTTGTGTAATTGTTTCTTCTACAACTTCTTCTTGTGCAGGTGCTGAAGTTTGGAAAAATACAAAAAAACTACAATTAAAAAAGCAGGTACAGGTGTGGAAAGGTTGTCAAGCAAAACTACAAGGTTGCTATGGAAATCTAATAGGTTTTATATTATAACGTTCTAATTTGATACAGCTGATTCAGATTTTCTCGAGTCTCAAAGACAAGAAACAAGAATACCATTACGGCCTTATATTGCTCTACTGAGTTCCAATGCAGCTCCTAGATACTTTGAACTTGAACTTCATTTAAATACATGGGACAAATACAGCCTGTGAAGTACTTTTTTAGTATTCCCTGAGTTATTAAAAGTTCTAAAATGTCCCAATCTCTTTATATCTAATATATATATAACTGCCTCAACCACAATTAATTAGTCTTGTTTGTTTGTTGTTTGTTTTATGTGCCTTGCAATTAGCCTTGTTTTTTCATAAATCCATATATACTGAACAATCTTAATAGCGAAGCCAATCAAATGTTATCATTTCAAAATAAGGACCAATCAAATGTTATCATTTCAAAATAAGGACCAATCAAATGTTATCAGTTCAAAATAAGGACCAATCACATGTTATTAATTCGAAATCAAAGAAGGTTAACAGAATACAATGATTTCAAATTTTCCTATGAAGACGTAAATAACATGTAATATGGAAAGCACAATGCACTCTTGTAAACCATGAGTCTAGAGCACAAAAATAGTCCCAATAAGATTTTTATTTGAAGGAAATTGTGAAAGGACAGATGCCTAACAGATGCTGGTCATTGACTGATCACAATAGCCCACCCTAAGCATACATTCAGATGAGCTAAAAAAAAGCCACACCCACATTAATTTTGCTGCCAGATAACAGTTATGACTTCTCAGGAAACTCTGAATCTGCTAAATGATATCTCTAATTTTATAAATGCTACGGTACTGCAGTGAAATAAATGAACTATATTAAGGTTCTCTGTAGTGTTAGACTCAAATATAAATCATCAGATTCCATGGTAAAACTAGTAATTAGTTCAGTAATTAATTCCTAATTGTATGTCTCATATAAAGAGAAATTTAGTTGATTTATGAGAAAGAAAAAATAAATATTGCCAATTATCATAAAAAAAGAAAAATAATGAACATTCAAGAATGCTTGTTATATTGTATTAGCTCAGAATTTGAGATGCCTGTCTAATTGTAGTTTGACTGTATTTGACCCTTTGAACCCTAATACCCTACTGCAGGCCTTCAGTGATTTTGCCTTTGCAAGTAGTGCAGATCATGATTATGTGCAGTCTGATCATAATATGTGCAGTCTAATGATGATATGTGCAGTCTGATTATGATATGTGCAGTCAAATGATGATATGTGTGGTCTAATGATGATATGTGCAGTCTAAATCATGATATGCACAGTCTAATCATGATATGTGCAATCTAATCATGATATGTGCAGTCTGATCATGATATGTGCAGTCTGATCATAATATGTGCAGTCTGACCATGATATGTGCAGTCTAAATCATGATATGTGCAGTCTAGATCATGATATGTGCAGTTTGATCATAATATGTGCAGTCTAAATCATGATATGTGCAGTCTGATCATGATATGTGCAGTCTAATCAAAATATGTGCAGTCTAATAATGATATGTGCAGTTTGATCATGATATGTGCAGTCTTATCATGTTATGTGCAGTCTGACCATAATATGTGCAGTCTGATCATGATATGTGCAGTCTAAATCATGATATGTGCAGTCTGATCATGATATGTGCAGTTTGATAATAATATGTGCAGTCTAATCATGATATGTGCAGTCTAAATCATGATATGTGCAGTCTGATCATGATATGTGCAGTCTAATCAAAATATTTGTAGTCTAATCATGATATGTGCAGTTTGATCATGATATGTGCAGTCTTATCATGCTATGTGCAGTCTGACCATGATATGTGCAGTCTTATCATGATATGTGCAGTCTAATCATGATATGTGCAGTCTGATCATGATATGTGCAGTCTTATCATGCTATGTGCAGTCTGATCATAATATGTGCAGTCTGATCATGATATGTGCAGTCTAAATCAATAGCAGTCTGTCATGATGGCAGTTTGATAATAATATGTGCAGTCTAATCATGATATGTGCAGTCTAATCATGATATGTGCAGTCTAATCATGATATGTGCAGTCTAAATGTGCGATCATGATATGTGCAGTTTTATCATGATATGTGCAGTCTTATCATGATATGTGCAGTCTAATCATGATCTGTGCAGTCTAATCATGATCTGTTCAATTTGATAATCAGTCTGGAAATTTTATTTCAGTTAGCTTCCCTCTGAACAATTATAGGGAGTGTCCAAGTTTGTCCATTTTAGGTATTTAGCAGGGTCGGGATTAAAGGGTAAAAACTGTCAATTTTAAGACCTCCACAACAGCAAAACTGACAGCATCACCTTGATGGTATGACTTACTCTATTAATTTAAACAGATATATGATTTTTGTTTGTATTAATTATCATAATTTTGTAATCAACATAATATTTCATGTTCAAAAGATAAACTTATCAATGAATATCTCAGTAGTTTTTTTCATATGTTTGTAAATCGTTAGTGATGCTTTTTTTTCTAACTTTTGAGTTAATCAAACTCAAGGGCTATGATATGTAACCACAATGTCAAAAAAGAATATGCTAACAGACTATTGTAAGAACATTAGAGCACCAGTGACAGACTGAAAAATGCTCCCTTAAGACATGACTAGTATACATCAGATTCTCCTATTCTTGCTGATGTAAACTTATAAGTTTCAATTGATTTGTGTGAAAATTGTAGAACAATTTTGCAGATTACATGTTTAGGAAGAGAATGAAATAAAGGGAGACAATACAAAATTGCAGCGTGATAGGATTAGGATTGTTGTCACACTTTACTTCCTGTCAATGGCTTCATTTATTCTATTGAGTGAATAACACACTTGCACTAAATGCCCTCTATCATTGTGTTAAATATCAATTAAAACCTTTGAACAGTTTCTGAATTATTTCATAGACAAGCACGATACAAATATTAAGTATTAACAAAGGGAAGTAATTGAACTATAGGCCCAGTCTTGAATAGTGCATTTCTTTTAAATGCCCTCTGATTGTGTGACCTATCAAGAAACTGTATTAGATGTTTTTCAGCAGGCATAATTTCATCTTTGGAGTTACATTTTCATCATTTAAGAGAAAAAACGTCAAAAATGGGGAAAGGTAAAGTTAAAAGTTTGATCACTGCATTCCCTCTAAATGACATTGTATCACTGTAAGCAGTATAATTTCATAAAGAGAGATCATTAAAAAAAGGGCTAAGGTAGAGATCTGGTTTTTTGTCAGTTCACATCCTCTAAATGGCTTAGAATTATCAATGTGTGAAGTATCAATTTTAACATTGAATACTGTCAATACTTTTTTATTTAGGCTGCGGAGAAACAGGCGATGGATGGACGGATGTACAGACATACAGACAGACAAACCAGCGTCTAGATGCTCCCCCCTTTTGCGGAACATAAAAAAATGCATGCCTCTAATCACATTTCATGCAGTATTTTACTCAAAAGCATCATGCACTGGATTTACTGGAAAGTACACCTAGCTTCATGTAGTTTTATTAAAATGGTGAATTTTTAAAAAATAAAAATACTATCACAGTAAACAAACATTTCGCCTAGCAACACTCACTTCATGAATCAGAAACAGACCCAGTATGAACAATGAAAGCATACATGAAGTGTACATTAAGACAGCCATCAACTTCATTAGAGTAATTATGAGTATAATTATTATGATATTATATCTGACAGATACACAAAATATTGGGTGACTTTTTGTTAGATTATATTGACAGACATGCCAGATTGTGCACAGCAAGAACATTCATATTATGATATGTATTATTACAGCTTATAGGATGAGAGTACACAGTGAAACCCGTGTTAAAGCTAAACCAACTGTGAATAAAGACAACCCTGCGAAGAAAGACTAGCAGGGAGATCACCATGCACTTTTCATCTATAGTAGAAACACCTATGAATAAAGACTCTGCAAACAAAAACCACAGTTGTAACTTGCCAATAGTGATCTTGTTCAAAGGTTTGAATGTATTGGCAAGTTTGAAGAACTGTGGACTTGACTCAAAGCAAACTACAAATTTGATTGCAATTTATTTACTGATCACACCTATTAAAACAGGTTGAGGCCAATAGGTTGTTCGAAAAATTACTGATCAGAAAGGATTTTCAATAGCAACATTACTATAACCTTGACCTTTGACCTCTTGCTCTGAAAGTCATTCGTGTCATCTACTGTGCAAAAGAAACCGTGACATTATTCTAGATCCTGAGCACACTGCAACCCTGACCTTTGACCTACCAACTCTCAATGTCAATACAGCTATCCACTGACCTTAAGCAATCTACAAATGACCTCTCATGATCAGGTTCCATTCACTTTGACCTTGACATTTGA
>JAFMSR010000006.1:32641496-32833996 GCA_022818135.1 Saxidomus purpurata | reverse complement strand
AGGTTATATTGATCACCATTCATACCGAGTACAGAACCATGGAGGCTAGATAGGTTATAGATCACCCATTCTATACAAGTACAGTCGAACCATGGAGGTAAGGTTATAGACACCCATTCTGATACTTAGTTACAGAAAACAGATCCATGGAGGCTAGTATATGGTGTATAGATCGCCACACTGTCTTTCGATACTGAGTAAAAGATACACATCACCACTTTGATACTAGACTAAACCAGGGCTGTTTTATAGATAACCCATTCTGATACTGAGTACAGAACCATGGAGGCTAGATAAGCGTTATAGATCGCCCATTCTACTGAGTACAGAACCATGGAGGCTAGATAGGTTATAGATCACCCATTCTGATACAGAGTACAGAACCATGGAGGCTAGATAGGTTATAGATCACCCATTCCGTTATGGAGTACAGAACCCATAGATAATTCATAGATCAGTTATTCTGATACTATAAGTACTGAACCAAATATTATCCACTGATACACTACAAACCCGAATAATTCTATTGCCAACCATTTCAATTTTGATAACGACTACACACTAAGGTCTAACAACACTTGAATAATAATATGAGTACAGAAACTGATGATGCTAAAATTACACTTTTGACACTGAAAACAGAACAAAGTCACATTAGATTGTTGGGTCAGTTGTTATATCTACTGGAAACTGGAAATTGATTTTTTTAAAAAATTACTATCAACACTGCAAAAGAAAAGAGTCTATAAGCTACAATCAATATAATGGCTGGAACTGTTTGTATTCTGGCACTGTGTTTATTGTATAATTACACCAAACATCAAGCAGTAATAGGTTTTACATAGCGTTCTCAGAGCAGAGTGGCTATAGCTTGCAGTCACTTGGAACAGATATAGTATTAACCTAGTATATACAGTCAACACTGCATGTGGCAGAATAAATGCTACATGCTCTTTGCAATCTAAATTAGACATTTTGATATTTGGACTTCCTCTTTCCGTTTTTAACTCTTATCCCACCAAATTCCTTAAATGGACTTGTCCCTCTTTCAATTTGGACAGTACCATAACTTATTAGAAGGGGTGCCCACTGAAAATTATCTGACTAAATGTAATGGATGAGGAGGCTGATCATGATCTGCACTGGTTACAAAGTCGAAATCATTTGCCATCAGAGGGATTTTGATTCTACATCAATGCTGTTTGAAAATTGTACAGGAGATGTTTCAATTCCATCCGAAGTATTGAAGTACAGATCACAGGTCTAGACACAAGCAACAAGTATACACCAATGACTGAACACTTAGCATTTTCATCTGAAATGTTAAAAACTAACTTCTGCAGTATCAAATGTGCTACAGCAATGTATAGAGATCATGACTTCTGACACCTTCACCAACAGTAACACCATAAATACATGTCATGAAGGAATGAAGAAGATCTTCATTTGAACTAAAAATAGACAAGTTTGCCAGCCTTTCATAAATGATATTAGTGTGACTTTTGACTTTAGAATAATACGACTTAATACCATTGTCTCATGAACAACACTTGCTCCAAGTAAATAACATTCAGATGGCTTCAGTATAACTTACATCTGTGTCAATAATAGCCAACAAACAACAGTGATATCCTACTCAAGCCAATATAACACATGTATTTACATGTACCAGCCTGAAGTAATACGGCAATTATACATGTATACCGGTAAATATACACTAATACAGCATGTTAGGGTGTACCACTTTCTGCACACACTGACCATGTGGGACACCTCAGTCTTTATTTACCAGAAACAAAAGAACACAAAAGTCATGAAACCAAGTTAAAAATAAATAAAACAATACGTAGCAAATCTACTGATCAACTTTTTTCAATTCAAACTCAAGTTTTCTTTTATAATTTTCAAATGATATAAGTCTGTCTGGCTGATAATAGTTGTGTTACGTTTCTTTTGGTATATTATAAACATGCTAATGAATAATCATGAAAGGTTGATATTACAAAACATATGTGCTGTGAGTGTAATTACACATGTATATTAGCCATATTATTACCATTCAGTGAACATAAGAATTGAATGATTACAATGCTATTGTATAAGGTGTTGTTCTTGCACTCCAATGCAGTGATATGGGATGAGTATCATCTGACCCTATTGTCAATTAACTACATGTATTGCAGCTTAACCCCAAATACATGACTGCAAACCCGAACAAATAGTTTCATTTAGCCTTCCTTTCCTAAATTCTTATAAATTATAAACCCGTTGATAAAAACCAAGTTCAGGCCAACTTAGCCCAATCTAATTTCAAACAAAGGTGCAAGAAAGACTCCCATCATGACCTCTCTTGTATTATGGTTTTTCTATAATATGTGCAATGGTATTATTTTACTGCACATAATTATGACAATACTGACCACATTATAGTGACACCATAAATCACACGGAAAACAAAACAGACTGATGGGACAGGGGCTATTTTACAGAAATCAAACACAACACTCACCTTCAGAGCCTGACTTGCCCTGAAAACATAAAACAAAGACAAATATTAATGATAATAATATAGCATTCAACAAAATTTATAATGCCTGAAATAAAATATTGCTCATTCATTATTTAAGACCTTATACAATGTGCTAGTTTTCAGCAACAAAACTGACTAGAAAATATTATTGTCATCTGTCTTTGGTTGTGAACCTTCTAACATTTCAATGATCAAATTCTTAAAACAAATCTTGCACAGGGAATCTAATAATCTATATGAAAATTCAACAAAAGAAGAAAAGCAAATTGAACTAAATTTTCAATCTTTTGAGTATAGTTTAAGCTATCAAATCTTCATGTTTGGAGTGATTAGAAATATAGCTAATATCCCTCATTCATAGTGCATCAGCAAATCAAACAAAGTATCATTTAAGACAATAAACACAGTGAGACAAAAATTTCAATAAAAATACAGAAATAATCATCAGGTGCAGTACATAAAACCCGTACATTATTTGATTTTGCTGGGCTAATGCTTACAAAATTACAAAGCTGTGCATGATAATCATGTAGAACAATACAGTCAGGTAAATTAACAAAATAAAATGACAGCAGTTGTGTATCAATAATTCGTACCAATTTGAAACAAAAAAAATTTGATATAGTAGGTCATAATTTTAAATAAAGCATAAAAAATCTTAATTAATCAGTACATACCACCATTGTCATATAAAACCAGTTTTATTCCAAAATCCAACCAAAAAAAAGTATGCAAGTCTTTGACTGGAAGTCAAGTATCTATCACAGTTTGCCCTTTGGTGTACTTGTATACCCTTGTTAGCAAGGACGCTAGACAACGTTATCATGCAATTTCATGCGAATGTACCTCTAGTTACACTGTTAGTGCCAAGAAACTATGTTTCTTAGATTTTCATGTAGTAAAAGTTTTGTTTGGCTTCTTGGTTTGTATAGCAACAAACAGATAATTAAGCTCGTTGAAAAATTAAGTACAACTCTTGAAGTTTCAGGTCCTCTTGTACAGACTTAAGCTCTGACTTTATAATTTATGTGAAATATGGATAAACATCATTAAATATGGATAAACATAACTATCTAACTCTAGGTGTTAGTTGTCTAATTGCAAAAATAATTTGAAGTTTTATTCACTGGTATTTGAAAAATAACTTACAAACTATAACTGCTATTTCATCTATCTACAAAATATTCGTGATTCAATATGCGTCTTTTTTTCTTTTTAAAGTGTTATTATGCTGCTGAAGCCTTTAATACTGACAGACAGTTGGCAGGAGGCCACAACTCTTGGTTCCCCATAATTATTATCTACTAGTTGTACTGAAGATGATGAAAATACCAGTAATAACAAATATGTACAGGTAAATTGCTGTGTCATGTTCAGTTTCCTCCTTGCATCACAGTATGAGAATGGAGAATGGAGTAAGAATGTAAACTGTCAGACTTCTGTCAAAAATAGAAGTTTATTTACAAGAGTCTCAGCAACATATTTAAATGTGGGTGCATGTATGATAGAAGTAAACAAGATTGAAGAAAAATAAAAGTCTGACAAACACGGTAGGGAATCACATGATCAAAATAATCGCTAAACAAAAGTAAATCTATGAAAATGTTAAAAAATAATGAAAGCTGTTCAGCTGTTATTATAAAAAGTAGCCATCTTATAACAATATTAACGTATTCTAGAACTACTCAGGTCCAATAACAATCACCTTCTGATTATGCTGAACACTTCATTAAAATAAATTAGTTCCGTTTACACAAGGGGTATTACAATCGGAATAAGACTATGATTGAGACCTATGTAGTTCTATAATACAGTAGTCGCCATAAGATAGGCTACATTTAATATTTAAAGCTAAACAACTTTCATTATTTTTGACCATTTTCATAGATTTACTTTTGTTTAGAGAATATTTTGATTATTTTTCGCAAAAGTATCTAAAAAGTAATTGTTGAATTTTTATATGGATGATGCATTAATTAATTTTACAGACAACAGTCATTTCTACTGACATACCATTCTTCAAGTAATTAATCCGAAGCCACCATGGAGTTTACTCTCTATATAAAGTGTTTCAGCCGCTTCATACCTCCACTGTTTTGTCCATGTGCTATCGTACATCAACGGCTGCCACACCTGAACAAAACGGTGGAAAGTCAGTCGCAGCTTCTCTTAACAAGGAGTTTGGTGTGATCTGACAGTTTTACAAGTCAGGCAGGTCAGTCAATGGGTAGGAGTCTAGGCCCTAGCTAAAACTGCCTTCTACTGTAACAGGTGCAGTTGAAGACAGGATATAGAATACCTACATTGGTACCATGTGGCCAGCCATGTGGCTAGCTTGACTATTTGAAAACTTGGCATTTCACTGTAATGAATATAATTCTAAAATGCTATTGTTTTTATAACAATTTTTACTTATATTATAATTTATTATATTACTCTCCTAAAAAATAATGACAGCTCTAACGAAAAATCAAGTTTTATAATAAATTTCTAAATGTTGTTTTACATTATACATCTATTAAGCCTTCTTAAGGATATAGCAATATAATGATGAAGTAATGCAAATATAATTACTTCTATAAGCACAAGAGCTACATATAACTAAAGCCATCTATAACAATACCCCTTGCAACCAACGTTACTTGAATAGTGATCAAAATTGTCAAATGGTCATAACTCTATCTGGACTGAGGCCCCCCAAAAATATCACACACCTCTAATCTTAACAATTATCACAAAAGATAGAGAAATGCCCTTAAACAGCTGCTGTATATTCCACTGTGTAATCCAAAATTACTAGAAAAAAAATTACCATTTCTTGTTAAAGATTTAGCTGCACATATTCATGGAATATTTCATCATCACACAAAAGAAGATTGCTTAAAGGTCCATGATAACTTTGGACAACCAAGAAAGACATGTGAAATTGACCATCTAACATTTCCTATTTTGTAGAAAAAAATCACAAGTTCAAAGATATAACAAAACAGACAGCATTTTTTTTCATGAAGAAAGGACATAATTATGAAAGAAAGGCAAACTTCAACATTATCCTGAAGTAAACAGAATATTATTCTATCATTATTCTATACAAGTAAATTCAAAGTGATCATGAGACTTTAAGATCTCCCAAGAGTGGTAACGCCGTAATGACACTGTTTTGAAATTCAAAGATATGCTGCCCAATTTGTAAGTCATACATCTATTACCTAATCTGCATTTTGAAACAAAAAGATCTCTTCTAAAATATCTACTTTATTTTTGCAATAATAAAAATTTAAATGAATAAGTATCCTGTTCAAAATCTTGTTGTCTGAATTTGCTGTCAAATCAAACTTGGCTTTCTGTCATATCAAAAACAATGTTTCAGGTATCTTGATATTTCAGAAGTTCCTATTATTTTTCATTGAGATCTTTAAAGTTACAATAGATAAAAAAAATATCTCATACAGAAAAGGTAGATCTTATACTAAAATTTTAGAATGTAGGTATATTAGTCATCCTGGGAGAAAAGGGGTACAACAGAATGTTCCTAAACTAATAATAAAAATTAAAGTTATAAAAGACACCTTGTATAAGGAAACTGTTTTTAATGAGGAATGGCAATGAAAAAGGAATATTGTGTGTATTTACTGAATGTTAAATTCCCTGAAAAGGAAAGGCAGAAATATAAAATGATTAATTATAGACATCATATGTTCCCTGGTCAATACAAAATTTCTAACTGGTCTGCATTACAGATCAAAGCACTGAGAGTACCAGTTTCTTTACAGATCAAAGCACTGATAGTACTGGTTTCTTGACAGAGTACTGGTTTATTAATAAATCAAAGCACTGAGAGCACTGGTTTCTAAACAGATCAAAGCACTGAGGGTACTGCAGGTTTCTTAACAGATCAAAGCACTGGGAGTACTGGTTTCTTAACAGATCAAAGCACTGAGAGTACTGGTTTCTTAACAGATCAAAGCACTGAGCTTACTGGTTTCTTAACAGATCAAAGCACTGAGAGTACTGGTTTCTTAACAGATCAAAGCACTGAGAGTACTGGTTTCTAAACAGATCAAAGCACTGAGTTTACTGGTTTTATAACTGATCAAAGCACTGAGGGTACTGGTATCTTAACAGATCAAAGCACTGAGATTACTGGTTTCTTAACAGATCAAAGCAATGAGGGTACCGGTTTCTTAACAGATCAAAGCACTGAGGGTACTGGTTTCTTAACAGATCAAAGTACTGAGGGTACTGGTTTCTTAACAGATCAAAGCACTGAGATTACTGGTTTCTTAACAGATCAAAGCATTGACGGTACTGGCTTCTTCACAGAGCAAAGCATTGACGGTACTTGTATGTGCAACAAATCAAACTATTGAAATTAACAGTTTCCACAAAATTTAATTGTACTAACATCTTGTTCACATCTCTTAGAACTCTGTGGTGCTCAGAATTATATGTTGAGTTAAAACTCAGTGTAAGTGAGATAATTATTCTGACTTGTTCACAGGAGACATGGCAACAGCTTTGTCTTTTTGTCAATAGGTAAAATCATTTTATTGAAGAAAAGCAGTGGTTTTGTTGAAAAAGAAGAAACCAAAATACCTAGTAAGGGAATTTTTCTCTGTCACAGTCTTCTTTGTAAAGAAATGGACAACAGTTAGAAAACACGAGATAAAAATATATGCATTGTGTCAGAGATAGGCTTTCCTAACAAATATTGTTAGTTTGTATAACTCTTATTATGTTATCTATGAGGATGTTTAACTAAAGTTACTTTCTAACATTATATATGAGGCAGAGCTGGATTCCTTTGCAGAGTTGTGCAATATACTAATTAAAGAAAGACTATGGCAGCACCTGCTGCTCTTTCTTGTCTCCAAACTCTTTTCGTGCCTGGTAACCAAGGAAACCAGCCTGGATACGTTCAGCAGCATCCTTCTCTTTCTGATCTTTACACCCTTCTTCTAGGGGTTGCGTCTAGATGGTAAAATAGATACTATTAGTTCACTGTTTCAAACTATTTCTGTGGGGTTCTTTGTTGTATTAAAAGTACACAAGCTGAATTTTTCAAGTCTTGCATCTATACAATTAACAACATACAATAAATACCACTATTATTCAGTAAAACATCCTTACTGTTGTTTTTAGTAAAAAATAAATCATTCAAACATACAAAAAAACATGAAATAGAGAAAAAAAATAAATGCTGTCTAAAAATACCTTCATTTAAAAAGCAATCACTAAACAGTCACCATTAAGAAATATGATCTAAACTTAAACAAGAAGTTACATTATGTTATTGTAAAGGAATTAAGGGCTTGGATACAAACTAATATACCATCAAGCACGGGAATATCATGATGTGTTTATGTGCATGTATATGTATTTAAGTAAGCTTGCATATGTTGTATGTAAGTGTTACTTCTATCATTCAATTAATGTAAATGTCTGAATCAGAAAACAAAAAGCATGTAACTTAATAAGCAATCTACAATCAGTTTTCTCCAGTAGCAAAAAGGTCTTGACAGAAAGCTCCCCCTAAAGCACAACATCAAATTAGCATGAATATTCCAGGTTAGGAGACTTCTGGTAACACAATGGGATAAGTAATTAGTACTACGTATTTCTTCAAACTTTGCAAACCAGACTGTGTAACATACTGTTGTAAAGCAGGTAATGTATAGATATTTATTAGAAGTATAACATTTTATAACTCTGTTAGTATCAGTAATGATATCAAGTACTTGGGATTTGCAAAATATATGGGGAAAAACTAACACATCAATATATTATGAGAGGTTCACTGCACTAAGGTGTTACTTATATGAAGCACAGTCTTGTTGTGAACCCTTCATATGTAGTCTATAAGGAAAACATGCACAGATGTTATATGACTACTTTATTTGAACATTGATCTGTTCCATATTCAGTCAAGTTTTACTTCTCAACTTCTATTAAAAAAATTGCATCTGTCACCAACAAAATTTCAAGACAGTCATGCTAAAAGAAATAGAAGTTTGGAGCTCATTATAATTGTTCTAAAGCCAAATCTACAGTGACCTTGATAGTGTAGGTCACATGACTGAATAAAACCCTACATTAATATTCAGGAAAGTATAAGACAAAAAACCTGCTATTTTTAATGCCTGTTCCTGCATTTGGGACAGTTATAATTCTGAAGTACAAGCATGAAATGTCTTCATATAACCATGGCCATTTGTCATGCATTATTATATTGCTTGGAACGGTGATACAGAAATTGGAATATAACTATATCTATGCATCTTTCCTTATTTACCATTGCAGTACTATATCTACATATTCTAACTATACTCTAAATCTATAGAGGGCAGCACCTCCTGTTGAAGCTTGACTTCTACTTCCTGTCTTGTCTGGTAACCACGGAAACTAGCCTGGATACGCTCTGCTGCCTGTTTCTTTTCTTCCTCAGTGTGGGATTTCTCATCACTTGTCTGTGTCAAATTATAAACACATGATTTACCCTTTCTTAACTAATATGCATGTTTATCTTCTACAAAAATCATGTACACCCTGTGCCTTGATCATGGAGGGTACTGAAGTAAACTCTTATTTGATCATGTGACACATTTACCTTTTACAGAGTCACGACCATCTTTTAAACGCTTTCATCTAAATTGCATATACAGTCTAGCTAAATATAGAAGTAAAGATACACCAGTGTAAGAACTAATACCTGTATGCAACAGATGACAATAAACACACACTTATAATAGTATGCACACAAAAAAGTGAAATCTTCTGCCCATAATTTCTCTGCATGTGTGGCAAAACCTATTTCTAAAATCTTCGATGATTTTCATGAAGAACGTTAAAATCTATAACCTGTGTCAAAGGGTGGTTACTACAACACAAACTTATCAATTAGCACAGGTGATCTAAGCTCCAGTGTCTTGTAAATCAATAAATATGTGCACTTGCAACCATTTCAGTTCATGAAGCAGTTGTACTGCATTTTGTTGTATGCTCAGAACAATGTCTGGATACAGTGCTGTCAAAACACTATCAGAGGCACGATCAAACAAGCCTAACACCATTGTGTGTGTCATCCATCAGTGCATCTATATCACCTTTTCTTGCTTCTGTCTTGACTGCATGCCTTTCATCGCAGCTGCAATTTGGGTACCAGCTTGTTTCTGTTTTTCTGTTTTTAGTCTCTGGTTCATCCCAACAAACCCAGCAGCAATTTGCTTAGCTGCCTTAGTTTTATCATCAACTTTATTGTCTGATTGTCCATCAGAGTCATTCTTGCTAGAATAACTTGCTCCACGTCTTAAGATTTTTTCTTGTCTTTTCTTGCCACCTTCAAATCCAGCTTTTATTCTCATGGCCGCCATTGCAGTTTCATCATCAAATTTATCTGCTTTTACTTCTGTCATGTATGCTACACTGGAACCCTTTTCTTTTAACTTTAAATAAGTGACAAAGTTGTTGCAACATTCTCTATTTTACCAAGTATCATAAATTCCAAACTTAACATATACAGTCAATATATCCAATTCTAACGTGACTACAATCTCCACCAGGAAATCAAACCATGATAAAATACTCAATAAATCATGGTATTTATGTTTATACATCATCTATGGTGGTACACCTTAAGAGATGCACATAAAAGAGTTTGATTATTTCAGTCATATTAACTGTTAGTAATCTGTCATGTTAAAATTGCAATAATAAATATTTCAATTGTGATTTATCTCAAAATAACTCATGGTGTCTCTTTTATATATACATGTAGATGAAATGTCACTCTTGATCATGGAATAACCCTACTTATCAAGTGAATTATTCTACAATTAATCATGGTAAAATATTTATCATTCCTAATTAACCATCTGTATCAATATTTGCATATATTCAATTACTAAGTTTATTTATAAAGATATTTCCCTAAAACAAATTTGGAAAATCTCTATCCACAGTCTAAAAAGTCATGTGTATAGGCTTATGTATGCAGTATCTTGGCAAATAAATGTAGCAAAACAAAACAGTACAAAAATATCTAACACAAATCATTGAAGAAAGAACCGACAAGCCAGTCAGACAAGTGCCCACAACAAAAAATGTTCAGAGAAATAAAAGATGAGCCAATAGATATGTTTTTCAAGATGAAATAACACAAATTCCTTTGTAACACTTTCAAAAGCAATAGTATATTTGATGTTAACTTAGTGTATCAAGACATAAGAAACTTTTTAGACACACACAATAGAAGTTATTCTGTATTTGTCTAGTAAAACACTTACATTTACTGCATTAAGAAGAACAGTGCAATGGAAAACAGAATTTTCTCAACCCTTGTTCTATATAAGCACTTCAAAGATTACATAAACTTAAGGAGATACCCATTATACGTTGGTACTGAGTTGTAGATACTGCATGTGCATTGATTAGATGTATGTGTTGCATTCATTGATATACCTTATCATCATCTGTCTTTGGCATGTTATCATTTTGCTTTGTATTTCGAGCTTTAAGCCCCTGAAAACCTGCTTTTATTTGCTTTGCAGCTTTAGCTTTTTCATCGTCTAACTTTCTTCCCTAAATCAACCATTTAGTAATACATGAAAATATACAGGACAAAAAATTCAAAGTACAGCAATGTCGGATATTATTTATAAATGTTGTAAAATATTTTGTTCATATTTTGAAATTATATTATCTTTAAAATTATCTTGTGAATGATAAGACAATAATTATCAAGAGTTTTCCAGGTAAGCTCCTCCTCTGTTCACATCTACACAGCTAATTAGTGATGTCAACAGTTACTGTTTTTGAAACATCTGCAGAATGTACTGTACTTCTTTCACTGAATCTTCTTTGAATCATTTTTTCACAAACTGTCTACTTATGCTGCAGCTTTTATGGCAACAGCAGTCTCCTGGATTCTTCCTTACTACTGCTTTTCAAGGCAGCCATATTTGTTATTCTCATGAATACATTTGATAGAAATTCACAGCAGACAACTGGACCAATCATATCATTCAAGTTTGGCCAAAGCTTATTCAACATAAGTTTACATTGACCTAACAACTGCATTTTATTATAAATACCTGTGACATCATCATTATGTAATATTTTTTCTCCGTTGTCATAGCAACATTTTACAATTTAAGGATTTTCATATGTATATAGAATTTCTTTTCTGACAAGCTTAAGGTTCAGGCTAATAAACTGACACAGAACAAGTGGGTTACACTGGTTTGAGCACTCTGTGACTATAACTACACAGTATATCAGAGAGGAACTATAAACGTATCATTAACTTACCTCATCACCGGGTTTTTTACCAAAGAAGGCAAAGTCCATCATCTGACTGAGGTCATAGAACATTGTCTCTTCATCACGATCAGCATCCAGCTGGAAGAGAAAAATAATGTCATACTTATATGATACATGTACTTACAAACTGGCAAAACTGGCTATAAGTTAATGGCAGGGTTTTGAAATTCAAAGAATTAACATAGAAAATCAAAACATTCACAGCAAAAGCCAAAACATTTTAATGAAAATTAGCTTCATCATTTATATAAGATTGTCAAGAAGAACCACACCCATTAACTTAAGGTGAATTTCATGTCACTTAATTTAGTGCTTTTTAAGGTCATTTGGAGTGTTTGATAAAAGGATGTAAGTTCATTTTAAGTTCATTCAAATATTGCTGCATTAAACATTTGATTGCTATCATATTGTGCATTAACTTCATTTGTAGGTAGCTGGGGAAAAAAAAATTTGTAGGTAGCTGGGGAAAAAAAAAAGTTCAATTATAAAATGACATCCAAAATTAAATTTCCACCCCAAAATTACCCTTATAAACATTTTTTTCTGCTTGATCCATTACGTTTAATAATTGTTGCTTTATAATTTTTTTACAGAATTTGTAGCTTTTTAAGAGAAAGAATACTCATCAGAGCTGTGTTTGGTCGCAGATACACATCTACATACAAATGTTATTTTCCTTTCATTATAGATCAATTTCTAGTTAGGAGAAAGAATACTCGTTAGCACAGATTGAATCAATCATGACAGAAGCTCAAAGTTAGGAATGTTAAGATTTTAGATTTCAAAGTATAGTCTGAAACTATGGAAAACAGTACGTATCTTCTGAGAACTGAAAACTGTGCTGGTGAATCTGTCGCTAAAGAAGTGTGCAGTATGTTAAAAAGCATTGTCTTAAGTTTCTACAGTAACAGCACAGTATAATATCGATATATATATTCAGTGACTGTTGAAAAATAAAAAGGTGCAAAAATGTATCCAAGGTCAATGGACAAATTAATGAACAAAATTTTATCTAACAATGTCATATTTGAAAATAAAGATTAATCCAAGTTTCTGGTGTTCTTTTCTGTTTAAGATTATTATAAGAGGTTAAATCCCAGTAACTTACGATGAGAGAAATTCTTATATCATTTGTAGTACAGTAAAGTTATGCTATTAAGACCACCCTTGATATTAAGACCAACCTCAAAATTAAGACCAAACATATCTGAACCAAATGGCCCATTTTATAGTAAAAAGACTATTCATAAAAAGACCATTTCAATATCCAGACCACTTTTTGCCCAGTCCGTAAAGGTGGTACGTAAATAGAAAAAAATTACTCGTATCAAACTACATTTTCAACACGTACAAAATTCCCAAAATATGCCTTATGAATAGTAGTGGAATCCCTCAGTATGTTCGACAATAGAATGGAAATAACTTTCAGCCAATCAGTTGGATACTGCGGTGATTTACCTTGCCGTCAGAAATGTAGACGGGTTTCATATTTGAATGCTCTGGGAATTAATTAGCCTTAAAATGTGACCAACTTTCCGGCTTCTCTGCAAAAATGGTAGGAAATCATTGTGTTTTGCTTCACGGCGAATAAAACAAATGATGCCCAACAACAAGTGAATTACCATGCCAAGTACATTGTACTAAACAACTACGAGTAGTGTTAAAAGTCGGAAAAAGTACAACGGCTTCAAGGTTACCCCTGGGTTGTAAAAATTTAAATTAAACGGGGGGGCCGCTTGTGTATCATAAATTTTCATACCCCCAAAAATTGAGATTTACATTCCTTTTGAGTCCAGGGGGTACAGAATACCCTTGAAAAAAATACTGTGTGGGAACACTGAATATTAAGACCACTTTAAGCCAGTCCGAAGGGTGGTCTAATTACAGGAGCTTTACTGTATCAAACTACATTTTCAACATACAAAATTCCTAAAATATTCTTTTTGAAACCATAACCATATAACCTACTAGAAGGGAGATAATATTCAAATTTTTACTGGGCAGGGTTTATCTCCCTTCCAGTAATGAACTCCTCCCCTATAAAAAGATGTCAACTTCCCCACTACAAGCAGTGGTAGATCATTTCCTGAGCAAGTTAACTACGTGTAATATGATGACAACAGTAATGACTATAATAGGAATATCTCACACATGTATAATACCCCTTGCATATCCCTGTGCACTTGTGTAAGATGAAAAGCTGTTATTGTGCTTCAAGATACAGAAGTATTAAAAACTCTACATGGCAATCCTAAGATACGGAGACATTGCTGTCTGATTCATTCCTAAGCCCAACCCATTACTGCCTTTCAAGGGACATTGCCTTAATTCCCAAGCTTTATCCATTACAGTGGACTGTCTTTCACATGACATCATTCCCGAAGTATTACAAAATGAACCCATCACTGCCTTCCACATACTTTTGGTTTATTCCCTGCTATATCTTCCATTGCCATCCCCTTCATTCCCACTGGCAGATAACTGACTCCCTGCTTTCCTTAAGCACCCCTTCCATATCTCTATGTCATTCTATGCACTTCAACTCCCAAGAAATCCTCTCAATGGTACCCCCCATTGTACCATTATAATCCCTTTAACTCTCCACCTGAAAGTTCCCTTCCATTCCCATTCTGTGGCAGCTCCTCCACTCCCCAAATCCACTCTAAAACATCCCTGTACTACCTTACCAACTCATGACAATTTTGACATCCCCTCTACTCATAATTATCCAAATTCATCCCACCTTTTCAACCCGGATCTACCCAATCCATACTTCTATGAAAGTGCAATATATGAGTCTCTATTACAGAAAGAACTGTTGCCAGAATAATTTACATTACAGCCATAATTATGAGGGTTGCCATTTAGCTTTGTTTTGTAATTTTTTTTATCTCACTTTCAGGTTAAGCACCTATTAAACTTGTTAATAATGTAATGTAAGCTTAAAACTAGGAATCAAAAATAAGCTCAAAGTCCAACTTAAGTATTTGATTTTTGTGACTTTGTTAAATGACGGTATACTTTCATACAATACATCAAAATATCTCGGTGACTTCATATTTCCGACAAGGGGCATGTATATGGCATCCCTCATTTACAAACATAATTACATCCATATGCATTTACATGCTGACATATAAGACGTCATGAACTAAACACATAACTGACTAAACATAAGCATAAATAAGCATGCAAATTATTCTGAACAAGAACATAGAAAAGTACTTTGAATTTCTGGACAGTCACTGCATCCCAAACAGCATTAAAAGACAGTGTTTTTCTAATGGTTTAAAGCTTGTTTCAACAGCATATGAGTTATTTACAGGTGAGCAATTCACCTAACCATTGTTCAAAGGATGGATCAGTACTAGTCTCCCATCCTTTATATGAAACCGCCAACTCGTAGGAGTTAGGTCAGCAGTGGTCTGAAACACCAGTGAAAGTCATTTTGTTTGTATATAGTTTGGCAGTGGGCCAAAAATACCCCCACTGTAGTACTTTTCCATGCTATTTTATTCATAAAAGCCATTCACCACAGCTTAAGCAACAAACAGAACTCTATGACAAGCAAAGATACGTACTTTTTCAACATCAATCTGCAAGTTGCAATGACATTACGTCAAAATCTTTCTCAATGGTACATTATGTTTGGAGGTTGAATAACATACGAGTTAAACTTCTCAGAATAAGAAATAAGTAATGTAGCAATATACACGGTATCCATTGAATCAATTAAGTTGAACATTTCTAATCATTGAGCTTTTGTTAAGAAGAGCTGAAAAAGTACTGAACACTTTCCTCTTAACTGACTAAATTAATTGCGTTAAGATGGTGGATAAATTTTTGTCTGGCAATAAAAATAGATGAAGCTTCAACTTTTGCACTTTTATAGCCTTTCTTCTCCTGTAGAAATTTCCCAAGCCTACATGAGATGAACTGACTAATTCTTTCAAAAGTAACTCAATTATTCTAAGGCACTTCCTTTTAACTTTTTGGTTGTCTGTCATTTAAATTATCAACAATGAAAAGTAACCAATATTCTAAGGCACTTCCTTTGTAACATTGTTTTGGATTGGTCATGTCATTTAAATTATCAACAATGAAATAAGGTTTTTACAGGTGGAAAATCGAACGATGTTTTAGTTATCACATTCAACCACATTGTTCATTAGAATAGCATTAACTTAGTAATTTTGATATTTGCGACTGTGATTACGGCTCCTATTGGCCGAAAGCAGTTTTAACGGCTCCAGCTAATCCTGTCCACAAGAAAAATATTTGTAACCATTAAAAAACGTATCTACACTTGCAAAATATTGAAATGACCGACAGTTTACCCTATATATTACAGCAGTTGACTTTTTAATACCAGCAATCATGTTTACATAGTTATACAAATCATCGCTATCTCTTAAAGATAATAAATACATACCACAACCAACTTTCCAGCATCGTCAAAATATTTCATCACCGGTAATGTGTTAAATTTGTAAAAATTGAGTTTGTTTGCTATGGCAGATGGATTGTCATCTATTCTCCCGCTTTCTCGACCACGCTTCAGCAACCGTGTCTGCATGTAGTACTCTTCACAGTCAAATAATATCGCAAAATTCAGGCCACCAATCTGTAATATAAGAAATTTTGAAAAGTTATTAAGCTGTGAATCTGTAATATATATAATAACTTTAAAATTTAGACTTCCAAGCTGTTATATGATACTGAAATCATTTAGGTTGGCAAACTGTAATGAACTAGCAAATTGCTTTCAACAACAAACTTGTCTACCCTAATGGCCATGACCTTTGAGTTAAGTGACCCCATTATCGAATCGGGAAAATACAACGGCCACTAGACCTTGACCATTTAACTAATACCCACCCAAAACAATAGGGATCATCGCAATAATGACACAATCATCCTATGAAGTTTGCAGGACTTAGGTCTAAAGGAACTAAATGCATATTTTTTTTACGAAATTGACAATACGGTCATTATGACCTTGACCTTTTCCTACTACCCCAAAAACAATTTGGATCATGAGCTCTATAAGACCAATCATGCTATGGAGATTCAGGCTGAAGGTCAAACTCTATTATCATCCGAGAAGAGGAAGTGGAATTACCACGGTCACTCCTTGACCTTTGAACTACTGACCCCAAAAACAATAGGGATCATCTGGTCAATAAGACCATTCATCCTATGCAAGTTTGAGCTGTAGGTCAAAAGGAACTCTAGTTATCACGACTTATAAAGCTAATGGTCACGGACTGAAATGGACTATCTTCAGTATTGAGGGTATTTAGGTCAAAAGGATACTCAAGTTATATCCGGAAATGAGAAATTGACCAACGGTCCGTACCTTGGCCTTTGACCTACTGACCCCAAAACAATAGGGATCATCTGCTCTATAAGACCAATCATTCTATGAAGTTTGTGGTCTTTAGGTCTTTTAAGAAACTCTAGTGTAACATCCTGAAACACAAAATTGTCATCAAGGATTCAAGTTGACTTCTACCTTTGATTCCTACTGACCCAAAAGGCAATAGGGATCATCTGCTCTATAAGACCAATATCCTACTAAGTTTGAGGGCTATTGGTCATTAATAGGAACCTAGTTATCTCCGGAGCGAAAATTTAGCAAGGTCCTGTGACCATGCCCTTTTGAACTACTGACCCCCAAAACAATTGGGATCATCTGCTCAATAAGACCATTCATCCTATTTTGTTTGAGCGTAAGTCAAAAGGACTAGTAATAAATTAACGAAAATGAATAAACAACCACTTGAAGGCCTTGGACGAAGGACTTTTAGGACATTATAAAAGAACATTTTCCCGAGGTGGGGGAGACATTATATAGCAAAACTTTCAACACCAATCTGTAATTGCAATACTGAATTTGACAGTTAAAAGTCATTTATCTGTAATCTGGAAAATCAAGGCCACCAACCTATCATTTATAAAAAAACATAATAAGAAAATTTATGTCACAAATCTATGATTTACAAAATACTTGAAAACTAAATGCATAACGTTTTTTTAAATGTCTAATTGTATCTAGAACTACCTTTTTATACTAATTTATTTTTCTGTCATTTTTAACATTGCTCTGGAGACTAACTCCAGATGGAATCAACCTCAAAGAGAGAGAGGCAATGTGGAATTACCCGTCTTGCCTAAGGACACTACCAGTACTTGGGCACTTGGGGATCTAACCCAGGACCCTGCAATCCTGAGGCAAACTAAGGTATGCACTACTTATAAACCTATGGTCACAGATTTGAGAATGCAAATATATAAGATATTGGTAAGAATTTAAGGTGACAAATACTCACATGTTTGTTGAAAGCTTCCACCTGGTTTTTCTCTCTCGGGAAACCTTCTATGAGAAACCCTTTTGCTGAACTGTGTTTCTTTAGCTGTTCTTTTAATAAATCTATTGTAACATCCTGAAACAAAAATTATAAACTAGAATTCAGGTTCATTTCTAAATTTATTTCATATTGGCAAAAAGGTAAACATTCCTTCAGTATTTACTATTTAGAGATAATTGTCTTCGGGATTTTCTAGAGCATTTTAGCAGGGTGCTGCACCATGCCCTTTTTTTGCTCGGCCCCTTGCTTCCCTACTTTGTCCCCTGCTGCCCTTTGTTGTAACACACATAACAAAAGATATAAAAACCATTTGAACTCCTTAGAGAAGCATCTCTTAGCATTACAAAAGAACATTTTGTTATTATATAAGTGTTACATTTTTCTAGAAGCAAAGTTTTCAATCTAAAAGGATATTTTCTGATACTCAAGCATTCAAACATGCAAAAAATGCCCTGCCCCTAACTAAGTCCACCCTGCCCTTTTTGGCAGTCTAGAATAATCCCTAATATCTTCTTTATATCTACACTTTATAAGATTAAGTTTATAAGACTGGAGTAAAGCATATGTCCTTTACACTTTCCATGTTGAAGTTTTAATACAGACTTATTTGTCTAAAAGTCTTTGTAATACAAACATACTGAAACCGGTATACACCTCACAACCATCTTCTTATGTTATTCTGTTACACCTTTCATGCATCATAGATAGAAAAAAGGTACACAATCTTCTAAAATTACCTCTGGTGCCATTTCTCCTTTGGATACAAGTGTTGAGATCATGCCCCATTTATCATCAGCCGTGCCCTTCGATGAAATCTCTGTTCGTATTATATCGCCCATTGATATGTGAACAAAATCGGGATATCTTTGCACTATTTTCTTACACTGAGTTCCTTTACCACTACCTGGGCCTCCTACAAAAACAGAACAAAAAGGGGATCAAGTGCGGGATCATATTATACCTTTATGGTATATGACAACTGAAATTTAGTTAACTTATTAATAAACAGCTGATAAATATTCAAGCAGCTGAATAAGAGCGTGTATATCAATGATAATTAAAGTTATAAATACAGTCATAGAAATTCGCACTATGTGGTCTGGTGGTCCATAGCCTTTAATATTTGTGTTTGGCTATTGAAAATTGTCTTCAGGTCAGTGGATTTTTTATGCAATTTTACTGTGGAAATTTTTTTCGTCACAAGTAGGATTTGAACTTGGGACCTTCAGTTATCATGAGGTAGACACTCCACCAGTTTGACACAAAAGCTAGCTCAATGGCAGGAAAGTACTAGTGCCGTGTTATACCTTCACTACATATGACTTTTTTTGCCAGAATTCCTCCTTGAATGTCTGTTAGACATCACTTTGTGTTTATGGGTTACTTATGTTTGCCCAAGTTTTAATGGTAAAAAATTCTTTGCTCCAAGTAGGATACAAACATGTGACCTTGCCTTTATAAAGTAGACACACTCCCATATCCCCATAACAGCTAGCTCAATGGTAAGGAATTTATACAAGTGCCTAACTATGCCTCTACAGCACAACAAGTAACGTTTATTACACTGTAATGTTCTATTTCTGACCAATGAACTTTTAAGCTAACTTCAGTCACTGAAAACACTGAGAGAAACTGAAGGTTTAAGTATCAACAGTAAAAGGAAGCTTCTTTAACTTTCTGTTTGTAACATAAAGTGGAATCTCTAAAATGTTCCCCAAACAATCGCTTCTAGGAATTCCTGTGCTGGAACCTTCTCTAACTACAGTCATACAAAAAGTTATGTACAGGGCAGGTACAGCTATTGACAGGCATGTGTGTAACGCACCCATAACCAGTGTTAATTGATCTCCTCAATAAAGAAATTAAGGGAGCTAACTCTTACCTGCCACAAATATGATAGGGCACTGAGGAAGGTCTGGTTTCCTGCCTGTATCGTCAGCTTCGATGACTGGAGGTAGAGGAACTGCGCCAGGAAACAGAGGTTTATCCTCTCCATCATCAAAGCTTTCCTCTTTCTCATACTGTTTCTTCTTGTAAGTAGCTGGTTCTGGTAAATCTGACTTGTCTGACTTAGCTGATGCTGGTGGAGCAGAATCTGGAAAATGTTACAAAAATCGTAACTTCTATTCTTTATATTATCTTCCTACTTCTTTTCTTGCATTGTCATTTTCCAATGTAATCTGACAAATGATGAAAAACAATAAACTTGTCCTGCCATACAACATTGTCAGCTCTATTTGGCAAACAAATTGTCAGCCCTTTTGGCATACAACATTGTCAGCCCTATTTGGCAAACAACATTGTCAGCTCTGTTTGGCAAACAACATTGTCAGCTCTGTTTGGCATACAATTTATGAAATCAGTTGCATCATCTGAGTCTCACTGAAAACTTATAACTAAATTAAAAAAAATTATGCAAATACATTATGCACTGTCAGCTATTCATTTCAGAACATTCTATCTAACTTCTTATGTGAAGGTTATATATACAGTCAAACCTGTGAACAAAGACCACTGTTGGGAAGCTACACATTGTGGTCTTTGTTTGCAGGTGGTCTTTGTTTGCAGGTGTTTCAACTATAGACAAATAGTGCACTGTGACCTCCCTGCTGGTCATAATTAACATGGTGGTCTTTAACACAAGTTTGACTGTATTTGGATTACATAATGTATGAGGACACTGGTTCTTATTACCTTGTTTATGTGCGCCGTATTTACTGAAGAAGAGTTTATCAAATGCCTCTCCAAACTTGAACTGCACCATGTCATCATTCTCGTCACCCTCAATAATCACAAGTTTACCCTGATCGTCATAAAACTTGGCAACTGGTAACGAGTGTGCTGGAAGAAAAAAAAGCACCTTTAAGTCTGTGTCAGTGATGGCTTGATTTAACTGTTACGCTGTCAAATTTCTAAAATGGCCAGGCCCATCCTTCAACCATTTATTGTTCAAAGGGGTCTTCCGATTATATTGTGAACTGTGCATGGGTGGATTTGCTGGCTGATCATGATCAACATTGATTGCAGAGTCACTTATTTCCATCAGCTGATGTTGCTATATCTAAATTATAGAGTGAATGCATCTCTACAAAGTAGCTATCTCCTTTTGTCGTATCTTTTGGCTAATTTCTTACCAAAAGTTCAAGTACATCAACATCTTAAAAATTTAGTTCATGGCACTGTGAACTCCCTTTAAGGAGGGGCAAGGTCAAAGGTCATGCCTAAAGTTACTACTATTTCCTTAAATTTATTCAATTTAACTGACAGAACTACAGGTTTATTTAATGGATTTAGATATCTCAAGTGTTGATTACCTTTAAAATAGTTCATTCTGTTTGTAATGGCCGACATGGAATCCTCTGGTTTTGAAGAGTTACGTCCCTTGCGTAGCAATTTATCCATAGCTTTCGATTCGTCACAGTCAATTATGAACACAACATCTATTCTAGATACCTGTAGACAAACATATTCTATACTAGAATACAAAATTGTATTCAAACAATTACGGTATTTAAAAATAAAAAATAAAATTTTTCTATATAACTTAACTTTTCGAATAATATCATTTATGTTGAAACTGTTTGTGGCAGAACATAAACGTCTGTGCATGTTATTTGAACATAAATGTCTGTGCATGTTATTTAACAAATGCAGACAGTACACAGAAGCCAAGAATGTAAAATTCAGCAAAATACCAACAGTTCATCATAGGAGCCAGACACTACATTGTATTACAAGTAACTTAGGATTTTGACCAGTGTAAAATGAGGAAGATAATAATAGCCACGTACAAATCTGGAATAATCTCCGACTTGCTCCATGTTTCTGGGATAACCTGTGATAACAATGCCCTTAGCTGATGACGCCACCTTCTTTATCCCTTCCACTAAAGCCTCAATTGTTACATCCTAAAAGGGAAGAAAAATGTCATAATCAGTAAACAAGTTACCTACTCCTGTCTGTCTATTTAGAACATTATATGTTCATGGTTTATATGGTCTTAGGATGATCAAATCTCCTGAATCAAGGAAACACCAACAGCTTTCCATTACTGAAAGAAACGTGACTGTTGTTTCTACATGTATCAATAACTTTATACTAATTTAATAACATATATTGTACATTGTAACTTCAGGTTCACTTCCAAGGAAAAATAAAGATAGAAATAGTAAGTGTTATCATTTTTTTTTTCATTTCAACTTGTTTATATTAAAGTCTGTCTGAAATATAATCTACTGGGTAAAAAGTCCAAAGAGTATATGGTTTAATGTGTTTTTTAATGTGTTTTTTAGTTTATATCATTCCTTTAACAATGAGTACAGTCAAACCTGTGAACAAAGACAACCAAAAGAACCTAAATCTGTCTTTGTTGGCATGTGGTCTTTATTCACAGGTGTTTCTGTTTTAGATAAAATTGCACTGTTTTCTCTCAGGACCAGTCTTTTTTTCAAAGAGGGTCTTTATTCAGATGTAATCAATAATGAAGATAAGACTGTATACAGTGTCATAATTCCTTCAGACCATTCTTACAATGTTGACATGTAAGAAAACTACACAAGAGATGTTACCTTAATTCAAGCACAGAAGAAATGTGTGATATTTTTGAGTGTAGATGTTGTTACCTCAGGAGCAGCCTCGCCTCTGCTGAGCATATCTCTGGTCAGTTTCCACTTGGCTTGAGCCTCGCCATGACGATGTATTTCCTCCTTAATCAGCTTGCCGACGTTCAGATGCTGAAAACCTGGGAATCTCTTCAACAAACGGTCAACCTGACGGTCCTTCCCTGATCCTGGAGCTCCTAAAATGTAAAAAACGAAATTATCCTCAGGTGTCATGCTGACTCCTGTGTTTGAAGGCTGCCACAAAAGTGTATAGAAAAAGCTCACACAAGCCTCTAAATAATTCACCTAAAAATCCCTTGAAAATCAGAAAATGTATCAAATTGCTGTGTCCAAGGGCAGATAATTCAAGATCAAGGTAGATGACCTATGATTTTTATTTCAGATTTCTGTTCCATTAAACTTGATTCTCAGTTAACATGCCAAGTTTGAAGAAATTCTATGAAAAAGGAAAAAATTGCCCTATATACATATGTAGGAAACTATAGCAAACATCTTTAATGCCACACATGTGCCCATGACTACTTTGCTTTTAATTAGTACAAGAGGTGAAAATTGCTTTTCTGCTTTCTTTTTTTAAAGTGAATGGTCCAATCTGAATCAATCATGGGACTGGCACCCTGAGAGCAATTAATAGAAGTTAACATAACGACTTTTTTAATTAACAAAAATGATTACATTACAATTATGAACTATAAACTGATAATACTATTTGAACTAACCCATAACAATGACAATAGGCATATCAGGTATGTCCACTTTCTGTACAGTTGTTGCGGTTGTTGATGAGGGTATGGCTGGTAGCGGTGACGAGGTTTTTTCCCTTGGAGTTTTCTCCTCTGTAATAAAATAACACTTCGCTTTTGACAAAGTAAGAACTGGGAACATCATAAATGAGATCCAATGTGCCATAACCAAACAAACACCAGAACCATGGCCAGAACTGAACAGGAAGTTTAACCCTAACCTTGCTGGGGCAAGTGATGCTACCTTCACAGTTAGTGTAGATCATGATCAGCCTGTGCATCCATGCAGTGTAAGTGTAAGATTAATGGTTTGCTATTCAGTCAATAAATTTTCAGTGTCTCCGCACACCTTTGAACAATAAATGAAATTGTCCAAACTGTCCAAAACCAAATGTCGACATGACAATGTGTATTTCAAAAACTATGCAGGTTATAGGTGTTATGTAAAAGTTTCAGAACGTAAAGGCTGATCTAGATCATAATACCAATTACAAAGTCTGTTCTCTCAGCACAGTGCAGATTTAACTTTTATTATATCAATATCATGATAGTATTAAATAGCTGCCTCTAGCACAACATTTTTTTTATCTCAGACAACTGAATTCCATATAAAATATCTAAGATATATTTGTAACAATTACTTTAACATCAACAGTCATACGGATTCAATTTCTACTGCATTCAGAAGGTATTCATATATATATATTACAAATGAGTTTTATAACATTGTAATATTAAAGGGGGGGGGGGGGGGGGGGGGGGGGGGGGGGGGGGGGGGGGGGGGGGGGGGGGGGGGGGGGGGGGGGGGGGGGGGGGGGGGGGGGGGGGGGGGGGGGGGGGGGGGGGGGGGGGGGGGGGGGTTTTTTTTTTTTTTTGGTTTGGGGGGGGGGGGGGGGGGGGGGGGGGGTTTTTTTTTTTTTTTTTTTTTTTTTTGGGGGAGTTTTTTTTTTTTTTTTTTTTTTTTTTTTTTTTTTTTTTTTTTTTTTTTTTTTTTTTTTTTTTTTTTTTTTTTTTTTTTTTTTTTTTTTATTTTTTTTTTTTTTTTTTTTTTTTTAGTTTTGCTTTAACAAGAAAAAATAAATTAGCTAACAATAATCAAACAAGAGAAACTTAAAATAGACAGAAGGTTTGTAAATAAATAAGACTACAAAATTGAAGTTTATACCGAGCTACATACAGGAAGTTTGATACAGAATCAGAAGAACCATTTCCGTGACATGAGCATAAAAAGATATTACGTAAATTTCTTCAGTGTTTTAATTTTGTAATAAATGCTGCGTTCTTTAATATTACATGTAACACTTTCCAACAGGTCATTTTTGAACCTGAAGAAAATGCTGGTATTATATTTTAATCTACCAAACTTCCTGCATGTACATGCATAAACCAAACAGAAGCAATTGGTCAATATACTTCGAGACAATCTTCTTGTACGAGTTTTTTTAACTGAAAAATAATTCACCACAATACTTTTGAGTCTGTGACTTCACAAATCTTGTGCAACAAACAAGGGATGAATGAAAAACATGCAGATTACAACAAAATGTTTTGCGACGAAAGCTTGTGCATTGGTTCCCAGCCACATAGAGCTCTACAACTCAATATTTCTTGGTTACAACATCAAAACGAACCTATCATTGAAACAGAATTTCTTTTAGAAGCAGTCTGGCTAGGGTGCTTATTTTGTGACACAGTCGGTGACCTTCTTTGTGAAGTTGTAGAGTTACTTTGAATAGGTGAATCAATTCCATCTCGAGCAATTACTCTGTTGATTAGTGAATCCTCAATGTTTCCCATATCCAATGTTAGAATTTCCTCATCTAATCAGTGTGAGTGTGCAAAATAAACACCAATATCATTACATGTAATTAATATGCTTTGTGCACAAACATTTGGAGTGTACCTGTCACCCCCCCCCCCCCCCCCTCCCCCGACACACTGTTTCTGCCTGTTATGAGGCTAAATTAAATGTAGTTCAGACTTCTTTTTTTCATGTATGTTAATTGATCAATTTCTACCTCATACCAGTATGAATTCCACTAAGTGCTATCAGAAAGCAAAAAGTGCCATTAGTTCTTATAATATAAGTAAATGTGATGAAAAATCATTCCCTCAACAGAAGCTGATATTAGTATCAAATGTTCACAACGAGTCTCGTCAAATATTTCTTGTTTGTTACTGTTAGACACTTCCATGTACCTTCAATTGCCCTAGTAAATGTTGTTATTCTAACAAAGGGACCTTCACCTGATACAGATTAAAGACATGCATGTATTAAATTTCAGAAGAAATGTTTTCACTCTAGCACTTCTTGTGTCACCTGCCTATAATTCACCTGGACCTTAGCGCCATTACTGTTTTTTACCAACAAGAGTTCAAAGGGGTCCTCATTTGCTCATGAACATTTTACTACCTGTCACATTTAATTTCCCCATGTCAGCATCCATTGTTGAGTTATTGAACAAAATCTGTTTATCTGTCAAAGTTTATTATGGCCTTGACCTCAATATTAATAATGGTTTATCTACTAAACTACTGGGCAAGACAAACCTCCTTATAAAAGGATTCTAGATGAAACTACTTACTATTTATTAATTTGAAATCATATTACTGTCATGCTTTAATGTGACCTTGACCTTTGATATAAATATCAATAATAATAAAACAGAATGAAAGGAAGGGTGGAACACATGATCAAGGCAGGGAAGGTTAACAACATTTATTTATACATGTACCTACGCTTCAACTCTTGAAAAGTCTTTATCAGGGACCTAAATATTAAAAGGTTTAATCTACTCTCTTTTAGACCGTAGGACCAAGGACCAAACTGCTCTTGATTTTTTTAACAGAAACATTTTTGTACTACTGGTCACTGTAACCTTGACCTTTAAGCCAGTGACCTCAAAACTAATATTGAGAAATGGATAAAATGAAAAATGCAAGTCACAGAGAACAAAAATGACAGAGAAAAAGTGTTTTTGCAGGTGACACAATAAGGAAAAGTTTTAAGAAATCATAAGTCCAAATAATTTGAAGCAAAATCAGTCAAGCAGCAATCTTACAAAGTTCTTAAATTGCCTGTTTGTCTTTCACAAAATTATTTATAATGTATTTGCTTTATTTTGAATGCCAGAACAACAGTGTTAGTTTTTCTTGACCTAAGCAAGTTAGTTATTGCTGAAAGTTTTTGTTTGTAACTGAGCATATTTTTTAATGCCAGACATATTAATTTAAAAGAAATTTATTCAAATTAAACAAAATATCTGCTAATTACCTTTTGGAGTTTTAGTTCTAGATGAAGGCCTCGACCCCTTCGAAGATGGCCTAGCTGTTCCATTTGTGATAGGTGGAAGAGGGGTCTTAGTTCTGCGGATGTCAACAAAGGAGGCCCATGTGATGTTGTCTTGACCTTTTTCATGTACTTTTTGAAGGCACTCTATGAGGTACTTAATGTGATCTTGTGGTCGGTGATACATTAAACCAGTCATAAGGCTCTACAAGATTTAAAAACAATTGCACAGAATGATGAAAAATAAGAAAATGACAATGTTAAAGTCACACAATTTACACAAATTAAATTAAACATGTTATTGAAGTTACCACTTGTCATACAATTTTTTAAATACCTGCTTAGATATTTGCACAAGGAGGACTTTCAATATTAAACAAACAAAGATTAAATTTCACAATATGAAAAAATAGACTTGTGGTTTTGAATTCAACCTTTATCTGAAATATGGAAGTCTCAGCAATCTGATATCATAAACGATGCATGAAATGACTAGGATAGTTACTTATAATAACAGATTTTTAAAAATTGGCATACAAATCCGAACAGAAAATATCAGCACTGACAGCTCCTAAACTTTTAATTGAAATTATTTTGGCTTTGAATCCCTTCCCAAACTCATAAAATGAAATATTTAAGCTATCATACCTGGAACTGTAAAGTTAGTCTTTTTAAAACAATTGCAAGTGCTGACAGCCCGACACTACACTAATCGAGCTGCTGAGGCTAGGAGAAGCACTTCACATCTTCCCCCTTATCACAAGACATTGCCATTCCTTGGTCAATTATAATTGATGTCTGTTACAGAATCTTACATGAATTCTGATAACACCCCAGCCTAGTGGCTTCCCCCTGCAAGAGCTCCAAGGGTGAAGATTGGGACAAGCCCTAATATATAATTTATATGTAACAGCCAGAGGAAAAATGTACAAACTTGAACGTTGGACTTTCAGCTTATCATGCTCACACCCTACCAACTGAACTACTGAGGATGTCTGATACAAAGCACTACTATTTAATTCAGCGCTTTGATTTCACATGATCGAGTTCTTATCTGAATTTTTTATGTTGATGTTGTTGTATGAGTTTGACACCTGTTTAAAACGCATTTCAGTCATTTTTACTGGTGGACAGTTTACCTAACCATCATTCCTTGAAAGAACCAGGTATTATAACTCCTACCCAGGCTCTATCTATCTATCTATCTTCCGATTTGTCAAACCTCTCGCGAGGACTTAGACATTGACGCGCATCATCTGACAAGAGAGAAATGAATAAAAGCATAAAAAGAAAGAGTATATACAGGTTGTATTTAAAAACAGGTTAAAAACAGAGCAGGTTTCTAGGGGGACACATGTCTTTTTTTTTTTAAAACTGCCATCTTTTCTCACGTAAAATTATGATCGGTAGCAGGGCTCTAACACATGATGCTCAATCTATTAGAGGTTATAGTGATTTCAAGCCAGCAACTCTGGCCACGGATGCCTTAGGATGAAGTGGCGATGCATAAACTATCCTAGCTACTGCTTTCCATGTCCAATTCCGACGACCAATATTTTTCATGCACTCAAGACAGATCATTCATTATGCTACCAGACAGACCTTTATACATTTTAAGCAACTAAAATTAATAACAATCCAATGAGGCAATTTTCCATCTGTTAAAGTGATCAAGATTGACTCGGACTGTGATGGTTAAAAATTACAAAGCTGTGCAATTTTACAAACCTCAAACAAGCGTGGGATTTCACGCTTTGAGAGATAGGTTTTCGCATCTTCTGTCGTCATCTTGCCACTACGGCATCGGATGAATGTTGGGTCTTGTTGGGAAATCTTGCTGGTTAGCTAAAAACTGCAAAGAAAAATACAACCTTTTCAATTTCCTCTCTGTAGCTAAGGACAACAAACATGCGGATTATGTTCCGGTTTTGACTAAAACATATAGTGCATAGAGTTAAGTGCTACTTGCTGCAGACGTGGTCATATTTTGTCAAATATTTTTGGATTTAAACATGGATTTTAAGAGGTCTAATGATCGAGAAATTATTATGTTGATGCTGAACCATTTTACCTGTAAAAACTCTTAATTCGTGCGCAATTGGATCGAACTATTTTCAAAATGTCTGCGCCCATGAGATGTAGTGAAAATGTTAAATTTTCTTATATGTCCCTGTTGTTCTGTGGACTTCTGTGCTTCTTTTCACAAGTTACCAATGTAATTTTCAATATTCTTCTTATGAAAGTACTTATTTTAAAAATATTTTGCGATTATCGTCGCATTTCACGTTTATGCAAAAAACGGGCACCTGTTTTAGCGCAAATTAAGTGGGTGGGGTAACAGTATAACATGAAACGTTATAAATGGCATCATGTTCAAGGGTTCCTCTGCCTCGACTCCCACTCTCATACTTTAAGAGGCTGCCCCCAAACCTCTGCTTGCGCATTTCAGATAACTGAGACGAAATTCAGGGATGAAAAATTTCAATCGTCCGCTGGTATTGGAAACTGAATTTCACAGTTTGGCAATCACGATTTCACTAAACACTAAGAAAGTGTCTCCAGGTCTGGGTCCGGATCTCGAGACTAAAAGTCTCCAGGTCTGGACCCCGAGACTATCCATATATAGCTTGTCTCCAGGTCCGGGTAGTTTATTTCATACAAACTCAGCTATATGTTCAGCTTATTAAATCATTTAAAATGTCATTTTCTGGCAATTACATTTATGATTTAAATGGAAAAACAGAATATGTTTATCGATATGATCACAATTTGTTATGGTATGTTTTTACCGGTGAGCTATGACGTAACCTAAATATAACGGAGCAGTCGATGTCTATCATCTAATTGGGATATAAACTGATATTTACAAGTGACATTGTTTTTAGGGATGAAATGATCCTCTGCTTAGCGTGTGGTAATGGAAAGGAAAAACTTTAAAAAATATTGTTTGATTGACCCAATACCAAGGTAATAAATGTCAAGCTTGTAAATTTCATGAAAATACCTTCGAAATTATCTTTTGCAGATAATTTAAAAATTTTAATTGTTTTTCATGAAATAAGTTTAACTTTATAATAAATATATTGGGCGACTTTGGAAGGCCTGCAAATTTTATTTCACAAATCTTACAACTCATAAGCGATTGGTACAATATTTTATTCTCTTCTACTATATAGCAACATGTGACTATCTACCGTAATTTAATTTCCAGAGACAGAAAGTCGTTAAATTTTTCACCAACAAGAAATTTGTGTGCCATCTTGGCCAGATAATAAACTTTTACTAACTGACAGAGACAGTACGTGAGAAGTGTGCAAACAACATTTTGATTCTAAATAAATGCCAGTTAATTTTCGCATCCACCTACGTGATCAGACAGCTGCGAAAACTAAAGGAACAATGTATTATTACGCAGAGTAAAGCTAAAATTCCTTCTTATAACGTACAACTACATTTTATAACATGAAACCTTCAATATATTATGAAAAGAAAAGAAGATAACAATACCAAAATACGAATGATAATATATATTTTCATAACCAACAATAAGATAAATATGTTTTTATTAAATTTGAACAAAGTATATGCATACAAAAGTAAACGATGAAAAATTCCCGGACCTGGAGACAAACTATATATGGATAGTCTCGGGGTCCGGGTCCAGACCTGGAGACTTTTAGTCTTGATATCCGGACCCGGACCTGGAGACTTTTAGTCTCGAGATCTGGACCCGGACCTGGAGACACTTCCAAACACTAAACAGTCATCCAAACTATGTTTCTGAATCTTGCCTTAATTTATCAGCATGACAGCTAGCATTGTTAAATTGTGTTTATAATTATTATTAAAACATGAAAATATCAGGGATAGAATTTGGTAGAGGAACTGTCCGCGTATTATAATCACCATAGTGGCGCTCCTTTTCACACAGGTGTGGTATGCAAAATGAACGGAGAACATCACCTGAGCATGATTTGGTAGACTTCTGACAATCCGTGTATAATTGAATTAACTGATTAAATATATTGTATTATATTTCTGTTTTGGAAAAAAAATCTTTATATCGGGTAAATTGGATTTAATTGTATTTTTCATTGTGTTTAGTTTATGCTAATTTATTTTAGCTAGATTGTGAAGAAAACTTGAAGCTTTTCGAGTCACTCTTCATTTGGTGGCATGTTTGTAAATAATTGATGGGGAAAATGACAGCATTTATCTGTTAATTACTTGCTTTTTCTGAACTGATCGAAATGACATAATAAATTACAGTACTTACTGCTCATTTTAAGCTCTATTGCACAAAGTCCAGCAGAGCTTATGTCATGGTGGTTTGTTCTCAGTCCATTCATCTGTAAGCCTTTCCTTGATAACACTGTACAGGTCACCATTTTCATTTGACTTTCATGAAACTTGCTCATATGGATGCCTGCACCCTGTAGATGATCCCTAAATGTTTTTGACAAGGTCACAAATTTCCTTGATAACAATCTACAGGTCACTATTTTAATTCAACTTTCATCAAACTTGCTCAGAAGGTTACTTGAAATGTGAAGATGATCCCTATTGTTTTTTGGTCGAAGGTCAAAGTCACAGTGACCCTCAATATCTTTAGATCCACATGTATATGACCCACTGTCTTCAAACTTGATAGGATGATTGGTTTTACTGAGTAGACAATCCCTACTGTTTATTGGGTCAGTGGGTCAATGTCACAGTGGCCAGAACTTTGAAAATATTTTCCACTCAATATCTTGAGATCTACATCACCCACAGTCTTCATACTAGGATGATTGGTCTTACTGAGTAGACAATCTCTACTGTTTTTGGGGTCAGTGGGTCAAAGGTCAAGGTCACAGTGACCTCCGTTAGCATTTTCTTAATAACACTCTACAGGTCACAATCTTCCTTTGACCTTCATGAAACTTGCCCAGAAGGTTGCTTGCAACCTGTAGATGATCTTATTTTTTTTGGGTCAGTGGATCAAAAGTCAAGGTCACAGTGACCCAGACTTTACTCTAAAACACACAATTAACCAAGTAAAATAAAGGTGTAAGGGTGTTAAAATGGTCCAAAACTTAAAAAAAAAACTCAAAATTTTCTTAAAGTAACATAGCCCTCAACTTACAGGTGGTGTTGACTTATGACCAAGTACTCAAGACAATGTTATACTTTCAGGGAGCTGAAGTTGAAGATTTCTTTACCAGTGACCATACAAACAACTGGGCTGTGCTAGTTGATACATCAAGGTTCTGGTTTAATTACAGACATGTTGCAAATGTACTGTCAATATACAGAAGTGTAAAACGATTGGGAATTCCAGACAGGTCAGTAGATTTTCCAAGGAAATACAATGTCTTAATATTCCACCTCCCTCTTCAGACATAGTGAATGTATAAATGAAACTCATCAAGCCTAGTAAAGACATTGGCCATGATCAATAGTGAAACAAAGCGGCAGATCTATGCTTTTATCAGTTGTTTAGACAGCAAACTTTGTAAATGATGGATATATATTTTGTATTTGCTATCCATTATAATTAATCTTTATCTTAATTCATGTGATTTTCCCATGCAAATTCGCATATACATGCTATTAGCAAATCCGTATTATTCCCCTGTGATATAAAAAAATTTCCCTGTGATATAAATTTTTTACCCTCCGGCGGGTCTAAAATTAGACAGCTGGAATGAACTTAAGTCATAACTAAGTAATACTGATGTGCTTGTAGTGTTTGCAAATGACATTAATATTCTGTCAGATTTGACAGGTTCGAAAAATGTTTAAATAAATTGTTTGTTTCTGTTTCACATTGACTATATTGTTCGACATTTTAATATCGCAATATTTGTTTGGTATAATAAAATAAATATCAGATCCCGTGGAGGGTGATAGCATATAATGTTAACCCTCGAAAAGTTAATGCCAACCATGGCATATGCCTCCATTGACATTAACCTTCTCTGGTTAACATTATATGCTATCACCCTCCATGGGATCTGATATTTATATAGTAGCAATTGAGACAGTCTCTGTTCTTTCTTAAATCTATTTATAGAAAGAATTTATTACATTTTACAGTCATATTATTTTGATGGTAGCAGATGATATGGCCTGCAATCCACGCAATCCAAGACCAGGTATGATGAAATCATTTTAAACTTTATTTTGTAATATTTGCAAAGTGAAAAATTAAGTTACTTGCAGAGATAACCGTTGGTTAAAACAGCCTGCTGTTGGCAGATGACTAAGTCACTATGTCTGTATGGACAGGCTGATCATGATCTGTATTGTTCTTTATCCAGTAAGTAGATTTTTGCTGGGAACCCATTGGAACAAAAAGAACAAGTGTTCAAATTGAAAGATGGACAAATTCATGTAAGAAATTTACCAGGATAGGAGGTAATGGTGAAAATAATGAAAAGTGACTGACTGAATAGATTACAGATGATCTACAAATGGTCGAAAAGAAATAATCATTTAGTACAAGATTGAATATTGAATTAAAGTTAAATTAATTTTGTTGTGTTAGACCTTGCTTTTCTACTAACACCTCTTTTCTCCATTCAGCCACTGTATTCAACAATGCTAATGAACAGATCAATGTTTATGGGGATGATGTGGAGGTAGACTACAGAGGGTATGAGGTAAGTACATCTAGGGTACAAGGTATGTACATGTCTGTATATATATTGTACTCAATTAATTACTTATCAGCTGTGAAATAGCCGATATGGACTATGACAATATTTTAAAGGGACATTATGCGATTTTCAAGTAAAAATCTAGCCGAATATGATGGGGTAAAAAGCGTTGAGTAAATAATTTTTTTAACCCAATACACCAAACTTTCACGGTACCAGTATGAAATAATAACTTTCCAAATATTGATTTTCTTATTTGACTGGGAGAGTCAATTTAAAGAAAAGAACAACTTCATGCAGGAGTTGCTTCCTACTGCCGAAATCAACAACTGCACAATCAAATATCATTTTATCAGTCCGATTTTTATATCTAAAACACCAACTTCAAATACAATGCGGCATAATCATTAATTTAACTATTTAAATAACAGCAACCAAACATTGCTTTTATAAACTGTCACCAAAAATACACTATGTGCAGTAAGATGCGCATACTGTCACTTTAAGGTAGGTCAATAATTAACTGTGTACAGGGAAAATGACTTTAGTTTATAGTTATACTAATTTATTTAAGCTCAAATTTAAGAACTTCAACTTATCGAGTTGAAGAATACCTGGAAAACCAGTACTTGTCAAATAGGGTGACTTACACATTGACATGTTATTAAAAGACATTATATAAAAATGCTTCTTAGTTACATGTGGCAGTATATTCAACTTGATGTCCCAGCAAATTTCCTGTTTATTACATAAGCCATTTTAGGTTGTAGATATATGCAAAAATTCTCTGCAAATACAGGGCTATGCATGTTATAGTAAACATAAACATGTAATAAAAACATTTCTCAAGAAACATGTTGAATAATCTAAAACTATTATAATAATTATACATGAAGGTGACAGTGGAGAACTTCATCCGTGTGTTGACAGGACGTCTTCCCCCAAGCACACCAAGATCTAAGAGGTTGCTCACAGATGAACACAGCAATGTTCTTGTTTATATGACTGGTAATATATCTATATGTTATAGAGAACATGGTTGCGTGTTGATCTTTGCAATAACAGAAAAACCCAGATTATTTGTTTTCCTTGACTAAAAGCACTTCCGGCTGGAAAACTAAGATTGGAATATAAACAACAACATGCTATAACTATTAAGCAACAGAGATTTTTGGAACGAAACGTCGTGGTATGGTGTAATGTGGTAGACCGAGACAGATCTTATAATAATTGATTGAACATCTAGTATTATTTTGTGATTTGTACAGTTGTATGAAAGACACCATTAGAAGGATTCAGGCAACTTTCTATGTAGTTCATTCTGATTTATTTATACCAGCTGGATCATGTAGAAAACTTTAAGGTTTTTGAATCACATTCAAGTCGTCTGCCTAAGAGATGACAGAACTGTTTTCTTGAAAAGAGGATCGCCATACACCTCAGTGGGGTTTTAACCCAGAATATTCAGGTTTAAGGGTCAATATTTTTAACACTTTGCCTGTTACCACCTTAATTTGCAAGTGCAATACATCCAAGATGAGAATAGAATAAGTATTGTTACTTTATCATAGTTGCCTGACACAATTTTGTTTTATTAAACAATGCAGTTGTGGAATGTATTATATTTTCACTTAATTTACACGTATTTGCTCAGGTCATGGTGGTGATGGTTTTCTGAAGTTCCAAGATGCTGAGGAAATATCCAGTGTAGAGCTGGCAGATGCCTTTGAACAGATGTGGCAGAAACGGAGGTAATACTTTCATACCTAGCAATAGTGAATTTACTCATTAGTTAATTAAACCATTTACCCATTAGTTAATTAACAAAATTACTATGCTGAATGTGTTAACGCATAAGTTCTTTCTAGAGTGCTTGTGCAATTAATGTGTGTTTTTAAAATTACTTTCATGCATAGGGCAGTTTAACAGCTACTGATTGACAGGAAATCTATTTTCAAGAGAAAGTTGATGACACCATTTCCTATGCTAATGTTGAGTTTTTTTCGTTGACCCCCATTTATAGTATCTAGTATCTAGTTGTGTGTTAAGGTTAACACTAAGGTCTTATACTTATTTTGCCATCCATGCTTAGTACTTAGTGTGACATTTGAGTTTAGCATTAATGGTGTCGCCCTGGTCAAAGTGTTACACAGCCGTATCTATTTTACATGTACAAATAGTGACTCCCATCACTAATCTACTACATATTTTGTGACCAATTTTTTTGCTGTTATGAAAGAAAGCGATTTCCTATTTACCACGTTGATTATTTCATATCCAGTAATAGATGTTATTTCCCATGTTTACAGGTATCATGAACTATTTCCCATGTTTACAGGTATCATGAACTAGGGATCACGAGCTATTTTCCATGTTTACAGGTATCATGAACTATTTCCCATGCTTTCAGGTATCATGAGTTATTCTTCATGATAGATACATGCCAGGCAGAGTCTATGTTCCAGAAATTTTACTCACCTAACATCCTTGCTGTAGCCAGCAGTAAAGTTGGAGAGGACTCTCTCTCGGTAAGCTGCATCCCTTAAATTTTCATGATAAGATAATTATGTTTTCATGGTTCCGCCTTTTAAAACACTATAGACCACTGTTTGCCAAAAACTGTGGACCACTATTTTCCAAATACGATAGACCACTTTTTGCCAATAACTGTAGACAAGTTGATGTAATTTTACCAAATGTCTGATTATTATTCAGTATTATGTCTATAATGAGTGTACATGTATATTTCCAGCATCATGTAGATCCAGCAATTGGTGTATATGTTATCGACAGATACACATACTACGCTTTGGAATTCCTAGAAAGTGTTAAACCAGGCAGCAAGAAAACAATGGGACAATTTGTAAGTATTACATAATACTTCTACATATGTATTTGTATTGGAAACAGACAAGATATGTACGTTGTTGATCATTAGAATGACAGATAATAAAACTGTAGCAAAAAAATTCTGCAAGTCTGCAAAGTCTAGTGTTTAAAGAGAAGTTTTTATGTAATTTAGTCGCTGAAAGTATTTAGAGTCTTCTGTGATGTAATTCTGCAAGTCTGCTGAAAGATTTTCTATTTAGAGTCTTCTGTGATGTAATTGACATGACGCCAGTTGTCAATCAGGTGATTTCAATACCAATCAAAATTGGACTTTACCTACGACAAATAAATGCACGTGGAAAAAATTTGAATAGACTCATTTGTTGTAAATACTCAGACATCAACAAATGGGAAAGGTTATGGCATCATTGGCATCCTGTTAATTGCTGTGTAGCCATTAGTAGGGCTACTACAGTTAGGTCAACTCAGTCGCGTCAAGATTTAGTTTATACTAATTATTTGATTGTCAAGAAAACTTGTAGCTTGTGTTAGTTGTTACTGGTGATAGTATGTTACCCCGCCCATACGTGCAGTGAAGCTAAAACTTCCCTTCCCTGAAAATCTGTTACTGACTTTTATATTTTGTGGAGTATTATCTTTTGATGTGTTTATTGATGTTGTTGATGTTTGTAATGTTTGCAGTTTAGGGTGTGTCCACGTAGTCAGTGTGTATCAACAGTGGCCTTTAGAACTGACCTATTCAAGAGAGACCCCAGTAAAGTACTTCTCACAGACTTTTTTGGCAGTGTACGTAATGTGGAACTTCTGACGGAAACTGTCTCACTGGCCAACACATCACAGGAAGAAACATGCAGGTAACTTATATCTAATGCTTATTTTGATTACGGTACTCATGTCACAGTAGATTCCAAAAAGATAGAGCAACTTGAAAACCGAGTAAAACACATTATTTATGTAAAGTTTTGTAGTTGTGAAAATGTATGTGTTGTTTTAAATTACGCTGATACATTGTATAGTGTGATTGTGCATGTTGCCAACTCAAAGAAATGACAGAAATTAATTTTTCAACTTTAGTAAACTTTTAAAGCTTGCATTTGCAGGTCTTGATATTAGAAATTAGTTTTTGCACTAACAGCATGAAATAAATTGGATGTGAGCATGATCTGTCTGTCATCTGTTACAGTTACCATTTGTACAATGTGAACATTGAATTTTTGATATTGATGCATTTACAGTACAAGAATCAAACCAAATAACTTGCTAATTTACATTTTTGATATTGATGCATTTACAGTACAAGAATTAAAGTGACATTATGCGCATTTTTTTCAAGTAAAAATCTAGCTGAATATGTGTGTGCAAAAGCCTTAAATCATACCTTTTTAACCCAATACACCAAACTCTTCACGCTACCAGTATGAAATAATAACTTTCCAAATATTGATTTTCTTATTTGACTGGGAGAGTCAATTTAAGAAAAAGAACAACTTCATGCAGGAGTTGCTTCCCTTCCACTGCCGAAATCAACAACTACACAATCAAATATCATTTTATCAGTCCATTTTTTTATATTAAAGCACCAACTTCAAATACTAATGTGGCATAATCATTAATTTAACATATTTAAATGAACAGCAACCAAACATTGCTTTTATAAAACTGTCACCAAAAATACACTATGTGCAGTAAGATGCGCATAATGTCACTTTAAACCAAATAACTTGCTAATTTACATCACACCGCTGATACTAGTGTAATCAGTTGATTACAATGTACAATGTATATATCTGTGTAGTTTTACTAATGATTGAAGGATAACCTGTTTAAGTAAATATACTTTTATTTGAGCATGTATTTTTACCTCACCTGACACAGAGTGCCAGAGTGAGCTATTAGATACTCACCATCGGGCGACTCATTATGTTCGGTCACCATTTCCTTTAACCAACATCCTGAAAGATGGGCCACTGGCAGTGATGTTCCTTGCATGAAGCTGTCAAAGTTCAAATAAATCCATTCCAGCATCTGGTTGCCATGGCAATGGAAAGGCAAAACTTTAAAAATCTTCTCAAAAGCTGGAAGGCCCAAAGCTTAGATATTTGGCTTGTAGCATTGTCTAGTGGACTCTACAATCTTTTTTTCAAATCATGACCCCCCCAGAGTGGTGTCGCTTGATTAAACATAGGCTTATAAAGGGAAAACTTCAAAAAGCTTCTTGTCTAGAACCACAATGCCCAGAGCGTAGATATTTGGAATGTAGTATTATGTAGTTTGTCAAAAATGCCATCATTTTTAAGCTTTATATGTAAGTTACATGGTACAAAAGGTTCAGCATATTGAACCAGCTAGCAGTACTATAAAGTGTATGCAATGTTTGTTTACTTCAGTAAAGAGTCGTGCAAGCAAAAAGAACAGAAACCATCAGGTGAGAGATTGACATACGCTCAACAGTTTCCGATGCCAACTTGATGAAGGGTACATCTGATAGGACATAATGTTTTTAGATGTGCAGTTATATATTATAGTAAGAGAACTGAGTAGGTGATTGTATGTAACTGCTCAGTATGTAGGCGAGATACTGTGTCAAAAACAAATACACATTGACAGTAACTCTCTGGAAGAAATCCTGTCTTATTGTTCTACCTATTTACACTCATTTCAACCAGACTGCAAGGGAAACCATTGGGAAATGTTATTTCTAGACAATTGTGCGTTATTGTGAGAGAATGGTTCTAGTGAGTGAGTTCTACGAAGTGCATTTAATGTTTATTTACATGTGAAACACTAACATCAGTCCCGTATTAATGAACAGATGTAGTTTGGATTATTTATCAATTGGTTATTGTTCAACCTAATCACGATATGACTAGATGCGCAGCATCATTTATCACAGCAATTATTAATTTCTCCTAATACTTGTTTTGCTGATTTGAGTGTTTTTTGCACATTAAAATCTCATGTTATTGTCCATCTTGCATTTCATATTTTGAGTGTTACTGTTAGAAGTATTGTGCAATATGCTGTGGTATTGTAGTGCTAAATGCAAATGATGTAGATGTTAATACATGTACAATTGATGTTGGGTAGAAATTCTTTTACCTATTTCCCTACTGGTATTAGATGTGACTTATTTTTTTTTTAAAACTGTCAAGATTGTTAAGTGTCTGAATAAAGTGTACATGCATTGTGTAGATAAAACCTAGTTCCACTCTTTACACATGTATGTGTGTACAATGTAATGTAACAACCATTACAATCAGATATTTAGTTATATCACTTGATTGGAAAAGTTTTCCCTAAATGGATAAATTAAAAATAGAATGGTGGTCAGGTTTCAGCTTTAAGATACCTTGTTGTTATTTAACTACATGTACATGTATGTGTTCAAACAGATGTACTTGTTGCTTTTCATTTAAATTTAAGGTGCTGGTAGGTCTTAAAATCAGTGCTTTTCTAAAAAAAAATGACTAATACTCACCTGGTAATGCCATGAAGTAATTTATGCTTTCATTTGTTAATTTCTGTAATTCATACAGATCAAAACTTCTATGATTGTAACCTTTCTCTATGTTACACTCTCTGTTTTTCTACCATGTTACTTGTCTAAATACTAAAGAAAGACTGATGTAGCTTTGTTGTATATTGTATGAGAATTGTGGGATATTTCTTAACTATTGTGTAAATGTCAAATTCATTTGTATCCAAGTTTATATTTTTGTTATTTTAAATTATTGCTGCATTTTGTTTCTTTTCCAAACTTTGATATCATATGATCACATTCCTTTGTTCATAATGTCAGCATGAAATAAAGAGAAACATACTTACATGTATCAAGTGTTATTTTCACTTCTTGTAGAATGGCTAGAGCAAAAACTCTACTTTCCTATCACTTGACATACAGATCACATTTGTGAGCAAATTATGTCTTGTCCAACAGGAAGACACCTGTGTATGCCATGCAAGTCTTTCACTACATTGATCTATCTCAGTAACACGTCAGTATCCTCATTTTCCCATTGATTTCATAAGTTTTGGGTTGCAAGATAAAATTAAGTCTTGGTGTAATTTGGCATCAAGGTCTTTACAAAATGTGAAGGTGCAATGTCACCTGACTTCATACTCAATTTTGGAATACTTGTTTACCATCATGATTCCCAAACATGGGCAGGAGAAGGTAATTCTGTCAAGGATTTTATATGAATTATGGCCCTTTACTAGAAACTCAGTAAAATTTCATTCTTGTCCACTTGTTAACTTAACCAGTTTAGATATTACTTTGAAAGTTAAGGAGACTTATGTACCATGTAAGACCTTCTGTAAGCAAGAAGATAGCTCTGTGCAAAATATTCTTTCCTTAACTGTCAAAGTTTTGTTTTATTGGCAAGCACTAAAAAAGTCGAGCACGCTGTCCTACTGACAGCTCTTGTTTTTCATGTTCCCTCCTATTTTCATGACAACTGTATATCTAAATGAGAACTTGTGTTCCGACCATGCTGGCTCAAGCTTTGTGATATTATAAACCCTTGGAAGGATTTTTATGAAACTTTGGTCAGACGTTTTATTGAGAATCATGCAGAACTTGTATAGACCTGGACTGACTCAAGGTCATACTAACGAGTCCAAGGTCAGGAAGCAAGATCTATGAAATGCTTTATAAATACAGATTTTCATGTAACTTTGAAAAACTGTTCATCTAAAAACAGCTCAAGTTCAAGGTCACACTTTGGGATCAAAGGTCACAAGACTATATTTGCTGCACTGATTTCAAACTTGGTACACGTGTACATAATCATTGAAATTTAGCACCCTCAGTTACTTAACTCTGCTAACATTATGATTCATGCTATATACTAAAAGGCATTACATGATGAATCGAGGTATATTTGTGGGAGCCGCAAGCTCTAGCAAACTCTGGAAGTGGGTAGTCACTATGAAAACAAGCACATTCTCTGCTTAAAAGATGCTAGTTTCCATCAGTAGACATGTTGTGTGCAAGCCTTGATGACAATGAAGACAAAATGACTACATATATTGGACTGAAGTAGCTACATCGTCGCACTTAAAACTTTTATCACCGATGGGACTATAACAAAACGAATACTCCATACATCAGTCAGTTCCAGTATTAATTTATTGCACATTTAGCTGAAGTAATAAGCACTTTACACATATATAAATAAATGCAACATATAATTTTTATACTAAAAATATATTTTCACTCATTTTCAACATTTTATATTCATCAAAAACACGTTCCTTTCAGTATCTTCTCACAACCATCTTGTAGCATCAAAAACTTTATCCTACTAAAGGTTGATACTTTTGCCATTACTATCAGTTTAGACTATTAAATCATAGTCTACATGGTTCTTCAATTTACTGATCATAGTCTTACTTTGATACTGTACCTTGGGTAATATTCTGAATGAGTTTTCACTATTTTTATACGAATTTTCCACTCTGCTAATTTAAAATACTTATGAAAGATTTATTTCACTAAGATTTTTAACAAGAGTCTTCTGCGAATTTATAATTCCCCAATACGTCCGTCTGTAATCAAACGAAAAATGTTTGTCACACAAAAATTGCCTAATTTATGGTATATATCATGCTGATCATAGTCTACTGTGGTCTACTCTTCACTGACAACTTCAACAAACAATACTTGGTCCCATACCAGTTGAAAGAGAAACATGATCATTTAAGAAATTCAGGATAACACTTTAGCACACTCATATCCACTGCATGACAAGAAATCCCCGCTGCATCATATAACAAGGTTAAGCCCCTCCTCTGCATGATCAAAACATTATGCTAGGATTGTACTCCCTTAACTGTAATATGGGCTCTTAGATCATACAAAACTTGCAACAGATAGGACAGACAAAATAAATACATTTACTGGCTACACTGCAACACGTACAGTTAACCAAGTTCCAAATTTGGCATCACATATTGGTGTTAGTTTTACATTAACTTAATCTCATTGCTGAAAAGTTAACTGTATATTGTTAACAGTGTTAAAATCAGAATGCAAGGCCAAGGTCAGAGTTTGACCTTGGGAATGACCGGAATGCATTTTCCCCAAACTTATACCATAACACATCAGACAACCATAATAAAAACCTATTTTGTTGTATACGACAGTTTAATGGCTCCATGGTCAAAAGATATATGTCTGCAGTGTTACTCAGAATGTTGGTTTGTATTTTTTAACTTCTACCATGACATGGTGTATATTTATAAGTTCATTTCTAATCTGTAGGTTACGTAGACAGCCCTGGTTCAAAACTTTCTGGAATCTATGGTAGTATTGTATAAGCTGTGTCAATGCTCCCTGTAAATAGAAATAAAAAATACCCGTCAAGTGAACTTGTCAAACATAATTTAACCCTTACTCAGCTGTCGGCACAACTGATTCTGTATTTTTTGACAAGTGTAGATCATGATCACCCTGTACATCTGATCATGATCTGCACTTTTCAGTAAATTTTCCGAAAGCATCTGTTTGAATAACTAATGATACAGTTCTAACTAAAAGGTAAACAAGTCCACTTCAGAAATTTAGCAGGATATGGGTTTAAACCTAGAACAGGTGTATACTGAATTCCAATTTTACAACAGGAGGGCCCGTAGCTACTGGACTGTTTTGAGTCAATTTTGTGAAAATCTTTTGGAAAATTTGACCTGTTGGCTTTTCAATACAGATCATCTACAGGATGCAGACAACCTTCTGAGAAAGTTTTAGGAAAATCCATCAGAAAATGTGACCTGTAGAGTGTTATCAAAGTTTAACAATAACCGCTCATAGTACAGTTGGTTTTTGCACAGCATGGCTCAGTTTCTATCACTTATCTACAGGTGGCAGGCAACCTTCTGAGTAAGTCTTATGAAAGTCAAATGAAAATTGTGACCTGCAGAGTGTTATCAAGGAAAAGCTGACGGACAGGAAGACAATAGACAAACCATAATAATCATGGCATAAGTTCTGCTGGACGAGGAGCTAACAATCGGAGAGGATACAAAGGAGTCACCTCACAAATTGTGCTGAAGCTCACTTTTCGAAAATAATCTTTGTTCCCTTTAAGCTTTGATAGTTTGTTTTGTTTCCCAGTCAATATCTGCAATGTATGGTAAAACTTAAGTTAGCTCTGGGTTACAAGTGTGACTACAACCTTAGATGCTGCAGAAACAGTCTAATGTAGGCCAGTTTACAGCTAATCTTGAGAAATTGGGTTTAGGAACTTCAAGTTGCCACATTATTTGTGTAAGAGCAGCTTACATCCGATATAATTTACCTGTAAAATTTGGGTTCCATTTTTAAAGTTGGTAAATGACCTCATCACTTCTTGGTTAATGTATTCCAAAGCTCTCTTCCAGTCTGCATTGAAACCTTTCACTATCTGTGTAACCCTCTCTGTAATATACATATAAACTTTAGGGGAGACAATTTACAGTTTATATATACCAATTTGAGTACAAAGAAATATGCCGTAGCTTAGTTAATCGCTCTCCAACACTCAATTCCAGATGTCATCAGGCCCATGTTAGAGTGGCAACTTTATATCGCTGATACCCATTTACAGCAGCTGAGTGGTCCTTGCCAAAGGACACACCTTGTGCTCCAGTTGGGATTCAGTCGCAGTACCTCCCATTCCGAAGGCAACGCCTTAACCATTAGGGCAGCTTGACTTTCAGAAAAATATTGCGACTGAAACTGTTTGCTGTGAAGACATAAAGTATTTACATTTGTTTACTTATTTACATTTGTTTACTTCAATTACAAATAAAGTTCTACATGTATATGTCACTCAAAATAATTGCTTCTACACACCAAACTAATACAACTTACTTTCTTCATGTTTTAAGGCATCTAGGTTTCCTCTTTCTATACAGCCTTCACAATCTTTCACAAACATGATCATTCCTCCAAAATGTGGTGTGAGGACTTCTTCAATAAAGTTGTGAGTTCTTGCCGTCAATAGCTCCTTAAAACTCTCAGATTCTTTTGAATCTTCCGTTGTCCTCTCCTACATTAAAATTTACTTCAGTCAGATTATGATCGCTTGTAAGATTTTCATACATGCATAATATTATGTAAATGAGACTAAAACATGAAAGGGATAGGAAACACTTGTAACTTTACTAAATCAGTTTATTTTTCAACTTCTTAAGCCTAAGATATTTTATATTTATTAATGAAGAGACGTACATGTATTATAACCACTTTTGAAATACTGTAAACCAATTTATTTTTTGCGCCAATTAATTTTCACATTTTGCAGATGTCGGACTGATTTGTTAATGTTTAAGTTCGCGGTTTTGAAAAACAAGGCAACAGAATAAGGATAAATTATTCGCGTGTTCTAAAGTTCGCAGAAAACTGGGCTCTGGGAATGTAGTGAAAATAAATTACATGCAAAAATTAATTGGTTAACAGTAATATTTTTAACCTTAAGTTCATTAAAAATCATACACAGGATATACAGCCAAAGTAAACAAACATTTAAAACAGTCAAAGATTTTTAATAGAACTAGACTGTCAAAGACCAGCTGCCTGCTTGCTGGTCCCAGTTCATTCCTGTGCAAATCGAGCTGAGTTCAAGACCGCAAGTGTTCTATTTTTTTCCATAGAACATTTATTTGAAAGTGAGTCAATAAGCCAAAGCTCTTTCATATTCAACTTGAAGATACAATACTCTAAATCATGAAATATTTGTGAGAACTTTCGCGTCTCTTGGTGATAGCACTCATTTGATAACTCTTTATTTTGTTAATTCAAAGTTCTCTGGCAATGAACAATTTCTGGAAACATACTGCATCGCTTGTTTGTAAATTTATGGTTTTGTGAATTGATTCGGAGATCAAAATTCTCGAACTTTTTGTCTTGCAAATTTAAAATGATTTACATTATACTGATATAACTGATAACTGACACTCACCGTAATAACCCCTAGCATCATATCATAGTTGTTGATGAGAAAGATAAGTTGTTCTTTTCTGTGTGGAAATTCTGCAGCCAGTCGGAGAATAAAGTTCTCGACCTCCGTCTGTAACTGTCCCAAAATCCTGTCTGCTCTTTCATCAGGGTATGATTGATTAATACCCAAGATCGCCGCCGAATATTCTGCATATCTCCTTGTTATCTACATGGTAAAAATAACATCTGAACGTTAGTGATAAAGGTTTTTAACAGTGTTTTTTATCTTTTCCTTTCATTTTGTGAATTACTACAATGCATATGTAATTTAAGTATCATTTATTCATTAATAATTGAAAATGTTCAGTTTTTCATGTAACTGTAATACACATGTTTCATTTTCATTTTAAAAACATCAATTACAATAGTCACACTTAAAATCACCTTTCCCCCATAAAATCTAAATTTAACAGCATTATGGGAGAAATACTTGGGTTAGTCATAGACGCCAATACAGGGCAAAAGACTCGGCCTTAGAAAATCAAGAAGAAAAAGAATTCAGAAGTCACAACTGAAAAAAAAAGCCTTTATTTTATCTTAAGTTTGTGGTGATTTAATTTTCAAGATTACTAGCTCTAGTTATTTTCAAAGATATTCTGAACTTTTTTGTCATTGATATGTCATCAAAAATTGTGTATTCTTACATATCTTAACCGTGAATTCCTTATATCATAAATAGCCTCAACATATGAGAATCACCTAATAAATGTTAAACGAAAATCCTATAGTTAATGTTAAAACTTTCCAGTCTCACGATCTATGACAGTCTATGTCTAGAGGATCTTGTAACTAAGGAAATTCTTATAAAAACTTTGCACTGTTTCTACACTTACATAATTAGGTCTGACATCTATATGCCCAAGTCTCTCGGTGTCGCAGTCACGCACACTCTGCGTATTGAGCGCAAGGATATATTCAAATCGCGGCCACATTATCTGTAATACACTGTCCCAATACCTAGAAATATTTGCAAATAAACAGGTTAGTGACTGAATAGTCATTTTAATTCTTACTAGGCAGACACTGAAAGAAAACTGCACTTTCTAGGAATAAAGTTTGTTACGAATTCATAAAATACTCAAAACTATTGAAATACTTATGGCTATATTCAGAAACATTCCTCGACTAACCAACGGACCGATAGGCAGATCTGAATGGCCAGTGAATAATTCAAGAAATAAATCAATCAAATTTAATTAACTTTAATAATCAGTAACGAACCCTTTCTCGGAGGAGGTCGAGTCAAGGAAGGTTTCTGAATAATTCTACATGCAGATTGCTCTGGTCTTATAGGTAAATATGGAGTTGAGGAATATGTCTCATCTATGATGAAATTTATAACACTCTATAGCAGCCAAAAAATAGTGCTAAACTGCTGCCGTGTTTCATCAAAATGTTGATTTTTGTAATCAAAAACTTCTTAGCTTTTAAAGAATGCTGGAAACTATACAATCAAAAGGAACTTTTTAGTTAAGACTTCAACTCACTATTAGACTATTGAACAGTACAGAGAGTAACAGGATAATTTTGTGTTAAGCTGTTGTCTTTTTCTCACAAAGTGTATCACTAACACTTAAGAATAAACACTCTCATAATGCTGGAAAGGACTACCTCAGATTAAAACTTGAAAATCTAAACACTTAACAGTTCTATAGTATTTACATGTACTTAAACAAAGAACAATTTCCTCTCCAGTAAAAACAAACCTTTCAAGAGCTGGTACCCCTCTACTTTCCATGATAGACCGGAACCGGTGTACAATGTGGATTGACAAGAATATGGCGATGGAATCATAACATTCATTTATATGCTCCTCCATTGATTTCTGTTATAACAAAATAACAACACATCATACACACTTTCGCATTCATCTTTTACTACTTTGCATCAATTGTAAATTCACACATCGTATATCCATTCTGTTGATTGCTTTTATCTTTAAATACTGCATCATTTACCTGAGGATTTTAGAGTCTGTGGCTGTTGAGATAGTAATGCAGGAAAAAGAATGCAATTTTATTTGCCACTAATTACTGGGCTGGGTCTGCTGATTTAAGAGAATTCCAAGTTTTTTTCATACCACATTTTTTTCTTAAATAGATCTACTGTAAATTAGGTATAATAGCAATTATTTAATTTTTTTTTTTTCCAAAAATTTCCTACATAGCAAATTAAAACTCTCGCGAAAATTTCATTTCACATAGATTTACTATTAGAAAATTTCCTTTTCACAAATTAAAAATAAGTCTGTCTGCTCACAAATCACATAATTTTCATCACATGAAAATTACCCAATTTCCAATTTACACCATCCCCTAAATTTAAGCAGCACTGTATAACAGTTAGAAATGAAAACTTTACAGGTTTTATTTAATATCCTAAAGATGTATATTCTTCATGAAAATAGTCTGGTGTAAATCAACACATAAACCTACCAGATAAATTGACAGTGTTTTCCCAAGAACTGCATTGAACAGGTCTATAGCAGAAGTGCCAGAAACCATGAAGAAATCAGTCAGGAACATGTACTCTCTACATGTGTTATCCATCAGCGCAAAATGTAAACTTCGGAATAAACTCTCAAATGTATACTGTAAAAATATAAACATACAAATAATTTTCAAAGTTTAAAAAATTTTCAACAAGATTTGATGAATTCATGATTAAAATTAAAAACATCACAAACCTTTCTAAATTTTAATTGTTTAATATTCAATGTTCCATATAAGTAAGCCAGCATTTTAAGGAAATAAAGAGGTGACCACATTGAATTTCATTAAATGGCTGGAATTCAAGTATCAGAAGAGTTGTGAAAAATAAGTAAACTATCTTTTTCATAAAACTGTAAAAGCAGGGTTTTTTGGCTACTTTTCCACTAAAAAGTACTTCAAGAATTCATCAAACTCGCTAAAAAGGCAAACAAACAATATTAATATATATCAAAAAATGCTTGCACGTGATTTCAAAAACTTGGAGATAGATAGAAAATTGGAAACAAGTTGCAAATAAAGAGTTTTACAGTATCCTACTTTATAGTTGTACTTACTCTATTTTCAAGTTGTACTTACTCTAATTTCAAGTTGTACTTACTCTATCTTCAAGTTATTATACTTATTCTATTTTCAAGTTGTACTTTCTCTATTTTCAAGTTGTACTTACTCTATTTTCAAGTTATTATACTTATTCTATTTTCAAGTTGTACTTACTCTATTTTCAAGTTGTTATACTAATTCTATTTTCAAGTTGTACTTACTCTATTTTCAAGTTGTTAACTTACTTTCGTTACTACTTTTTCAAGTTGTTATACTTATTCTATTTTCAAGTTGTACTTACTCTATTTTCAAGTTGTTATACTTATTTGATTTTCAAGTTGTACTTACTCTATTTTCAGATTTTTGAGCAGAATGAGGTACAATTATTGGTGCTTCTAATTCTGTGGTCAACACATCACCACGGTTACTCAGTGTAAACACTGTTGATTTATTTTTCAGTGTTGACTTGCTGGTAAAGAAACTTGGAAACTGTTAAGGAATCTTAACCCAAACGCATTGGTAAAGATCATTTCCCTCGTGTGTATACAACATTGTTAAATCATTTCATTAAAAAATTCAAGAGGCTCGTTACTGCTGCAAGAATTATAAACTTAGGGTGAATAAACACCTCTTTTATCACGGACAGAGTACAGGCAACGTTGTGCATAATTAGGAATGCTAGATGATTATTTACTAGGGTCAGTGGATTAACCTACACATGAAATCCATGAAAATCAGTGCCCAATGAACATCAAATACGTCTCAAAGTAATAAAATATTTTATTTTTTTTAAAACTCTGTACTGCCTCTTCAACAGACAAAGCATAATTAAAAGTTAGTAACCAGGCTACCATTGATATCCTACCATTGCGCCCTCTCTCCCCCCGAATTTCCATATTTTTCCTCTATATTTCAAATATGTATGAGATAAACTTATAAGATTTCACACAGACTACTCCATAAAGGATATCTTTTTTTGCAGTTTCATCAACAGCCATGAGGTCATCCTTTGTTGCCAGTTCCTCAAACTGAAATCACATTAAATAACAAACTTTGTTATCTCTGAAAATTATCAATCATCCATACCACCAGGAATGTAGAATCAAAGTATATTCTACGTTCCTGATACCACCAATAAATAAAGTGACAGGAATTATGCTCAAGTTGCAATTTTTAAATAAAACTTGAATATTGTAAATGTCATAAAAACATGTGCATGGCAGATTCAAGATGTCTTTCAAGAAAAAAAAATGTTTTTACAAATATGTAAGAGCATTATCAGAAAAGATGTAAGATTTTGTCATTTATCAACTATTTTCAATAGGAATAATTGTAACTGTATATATTCATGGTATTTAACTATAACTTTCGCAATGCTACCCTTTCTGGAGTTTTAACAACAGTTATTATATATAAGTGGTCTACGGCATTCTTATTTGGCATTGCAATGTGATGTTGCCGTACACTACAATTTCAAACCCTGGTCTCTGACTTGATCCTTATTTTATGTTCTGAACAATTAAATCACCAAAACAGCTCATATTCATTTATTTGTAAACAAAACATTGTACAGACATAATGTATACCTGTAGCTTCATTAGTCTACTCAGGTATCCTTTAAAATAAGAGAAGTAGATTTTACTCATCGTATCCATGTACTCATCTCTCACTTCCTTAGCAACATGTCTCTCATTGGTCATCAAAAACTCATTGAAAAACCTGTAATATATCACGTATAAATCTTAAATCTAGTGTTTTTTTGACTGAACTTCTTCCATGATTTTATTGTACAAACTTAATTCGAATAAATTTAGTTCCATCTTGTAGACTGTAATAACTTTAATTTCAGCATTCCAAAATCATTACTAATTTAGAACATCAATAGACATTATTAACCAGAGCTTATTTTACTTTTTCTCATGCAAAATTCCAGTACATACATTGCAACTTTTCCCCTTTGAGTCACAAATGCTTTCTACCTAATTCCTAAATCTTAACGATGCAAAAAGTCAAAATATGATTTCTTAGAAATGACCAAATTTGATGATTTTCCTTGACTTTTATTGGAACTGAACTTCCTCTGATAAGGAAGGTTTTTGACCACACATATCTCTTTCTAAAGCAATAGCAAGTGTTTAAATCGACATAACTAGAAACCATTCACGACATCACAAAAAGATACTGTAAAAGTCTTTATATTCATTGGATGTTTATTTCGCGATTTTCCAATTTTCTATTTATTCACAAGGTTTTGAATTCGCGGGCAAACACTTTTGTTATAATCATTGTTTGTTTGCTATTTCAGCGAGTTTGGCAAATCTGCAAAATGCTTCGTTCACAAAGTTTAACATAAGTGAAAATAAAAACATCACGAAAAAAATCCAACTTTTACAGTAAGCATTTCAAACACATCCATCAGAGAAGACTAATGTATACTGACCTAAATTTTAACATGGTGTCTTGAGGAATCTGGTAATTGGTCATAGGCTTCTTGAACGAATTGATCTTCAGTAGACAAAACTCCCTGATCTTTGCAATTGCCTGGAAAAGTTTTAGAAAAGATGTATATTAGCAAGTATCAGCCGTATCCTACAAGTACTGTTAGAAGCATAATGTTAAATGGATTGGCGAACATATAAAATCCGACAGAAACAAATCATTCAACGAATTCTATACACACTTTAAATTTAACATTCAAAGCTGCTCGCTCTCAGATTTTGGTAAAAAAATAAAGTTCTTCAAATTGTATGTAAATAAAATATTTGAGAACATTATGGTCATATAAAAAGCTCCAGTATAAATTCCTGTCATGTATATCTCTAAATTAAAACTAGAATTGTGTCCAAAGGACACCGATGCCCCCACTGTGCAGATGTGCTCATAAACAAGAGCAAGCATATCTGTATGTAAGATTTTTATGTGGAACTTTTTCATTCCACTGTTTCATTTCTGTACATATACCTAAAATGATCTACAGGTAACCTTATGTACATGTTAAATTAAATTACAAATGTAAAATTTATATGTTCAATTATTTATATAGTATATAGTGAAAAAATCAACAAAGGGCCATAATTCTGTTAAATTTGGTCGCAACAAATTTATATGGTATATAGTGAAAAAATCAACAAAGGGCCATAATTCTGTTAAATTTGGTCGCAACAAAAATTTCTTCCTTTACTACCATCTACACATTAAAGCTGTTCATCCCTGGAAGTTTAAGCAAAATCTGCCATCCGGTTTAAGAGGAGTTGCGTTCACAATATTTCTATATGGTATATAGTGAAAAACTTAACAAAGGGCCATAATTCTGTTAAATTTGGTCGCAACAAAAATTCCTTCCTTTACTACCATCTACACATTAAGGTTGTTCATCCCTGGAAGTTTAAGCAAAATCTGCCAACCAGTTTAAGAGGAGTTGCGTTCACAAAATTTCTATATGGTATATAGTGAAAAAATCAACAAAGGGCCATAATTCTGTTAAATTTGGCCGCAGCAAAAATTCCTTCCTTTACTGCCATCTACACATTAAGGTTGTTCATCCCTGGAAGTTTAAGCAAAATCTGCCATCCGGTTTAAGAGGAGTTGCGTTCACAAAATTTCTACATAGTATATAGTGAAAAAATCAACAAAGGGCCATAATTCTGTTAAATTTGGTCGCAGCAAAAATTCCTTTCTTTACTACCATCTACACATTAAGGTTGTTCATCCCTGGAAGTTTAAGCAAAATCTGCCATCCGGTTTAAGAGGAGTTGCGTTCACAAGATATATAGTGAAAAAATCAACAAAGGGCCATAATTCTGTTAAATTTGGTCGCCGCGAAAATTCCTTCCTTTACTACCATCTACACATTAAGGTTGTTCATCCCTGGAAGTTTAAGCAAAATCTGCCATCCGGTTTAAGAGGAGTTGCGTTCACAAGATTTCGGGACGTACGGACGGACTGACGGACTGACGGACTGACGGACGGACGGACGGACAAGTGCAACGCTATATGCACCCCACTTTGTGGGGGGCATAAAAAATACGCTAAATTTCAATATAAACATGTAGTGTAGCGGTGCCATGTCACCGACATTTTCAATCGATTTCTGCAAATTCCTACCTAGATTTTTGCTTATATTTTGATTCTAGCCTTTAGTTTTATATTTATGAATAAGATTGTCAATTTAAAAAAAAAAATATTTTTTTCAAAGGTAACAGAGCAAGCAGCTTTAACGAAATTCCAGCAGTCCTTTAATTTCTACAGCTGGATTTCATGATCCTTTCTTAAGGTATTTTTCTTTCTTTTTCTTTTCAGACCTCTTTACTCAGTGTCACCCTGTTTATTTTATATAATAGATATTTACACTTTTCTTCAATGTGTAATTATAGAGGAGTATAGAATCTAGAGTTGAAATAAATACATGTACAACAATTGAAAACTCGACTGTAATGATGTATGAGAAAAGAAAAGTCAACAGAATTTCCCTGTCATGTACAGAAAAATATGGAAAATAGAGAAACGAACAGGCAAGGTTACATTTACAAGTAGGGAATATTTCCTCCAAAAAATTATTCATCTTTACTTTATTTCAAGTAATATTACTGAAATTTCCTTGCAGAAATGGACAAAAGGCAATGTTTAATACTTCATTCGCCAGGAAGTAAATTGTAACAAAAAGTTGTAGGGGAGACAACTCTGTTGAGCATGTTCTTTATACATTACATGTAAGTTAAGTATTCTTTGACCACCTCATGAATATCGCTTATTTTAACAAAAAGAGAAAAAAAATATAGATGATAAAAAGGTGCATGTCCTGTAAGAGATATCTTCAGTCTAACGTACTGTATAAGTGGTTAAGTTCGCGACATGGAAATGTTTGCGAATTTCGCGAATATATCCACCAGCGTAAATATCCACACTATCAGATGTATTTTTTTACCTCATCACCGGGTACATGACTAGTATTTCTTCTCTAATGAAAAATAACTAAGACAGTGCTGCTACTTGAAACCCCCAGACCCACTGACACACTCAAGCATCATTATCAAGCAATGACATAGTCATTCCATGTTTTATCAAACTGGTTCCTATTCTGAAGCTTCTGTGCTAGGTACCATTCTGTCCTCATAAGAGACCTAGTGAGGCCAATAAACAGTTGCAAATTAGGGACGGTGTTTCTCATTTTACACAGATATTATGTTGTATTTAGAAATCAGAATTATATTAATTTTATAATTGCTATCTTAAAATTTACTTTTAATAATAAAATTTCTATCAATGACCAGCTTGTGTCAACATTTGTACATTTTGTGTTTATCCAACTTTTAACCTCCTCCTAAAAGGAATTTGATATTTGACAATCAAAAAACAGTATGGTTGACCCAACTTTGAGAGACAAATGAAAACATTCTTGGGCAGAAACTTGCACTTACCACTTCTTAATATACCCTACACAGGAAAATACTCTTGACACTGAAAAAATCAAAACCTTTGTCATTTTTTTTGCAAATCAATTTCATAACTATAACACATTCTCATTCCAATCACTCTATACTATACATGTAGAAGTTTATCTTTCTCATGTATTTTTCAATGGGGTCTTGGTAGTTTCACCAGACGAGAAATTATAGGGTCAATCGGGACTATAGACAATCTAAATCGCCATAGTTTTCTTTTTGTTTTGCTCAACCCTTAAATACAAATATCACAGCATCTTGTTATGATACCTGGTACCTCAGTGTCACAGTGCGGAAGGTTGAAAGTAACAAACATGTATGTTGTAAATGCTTCACTGACCTTGATTTTCAGTTTTTCAAGAATATCTCTCACATCAAGACATGACCTTGCATCGCGGAATGACTGTTCCTTTACGAAGTTAATCTTGTGATTTAGCTCATGTAACTGTTCTAAGAACTCCCTTTCTGTTACAGGGCTGTCCAAAATATGGCTGAAACACAAGGAGACATAATCACAATTAGACTACAAATGTTTGTTTGTTTGTTTGTTTATTTGTTTCTTTGTACATGTGCTTATGGTCCACCGTCCTTGTTCAAGGTATACACAGTACGACCTGGCATATTCTCCCGTACATGCCTCCTTACTAAAGTTGTTTAATGTCAAAATTGGGAGATCCTATCAAAGACTGGCAGATTGCAGTCATACTACATAAACTTGATTCTACAAATGTTTTTGTTGGGGTTGAATTATACATGTTCCAACAGGGAATCATGTACATTGTATTTACAGGCAGGCATTTAAAAATTGCCTAACCATTGTAGGTACCCGAGGACTACTGCTTGATTGGGACTGCCATCTTCTGCTTAAGACTTGAACCCGTGACCCTCAATATGTGTCTGAATCTAATGCACTGCTAGTTCAACTACATAAACTGGTAAGGTTTACTATTTATCTTTACGAGCAGAAAATAGTGTTTCAGTTGAGAAGTGACATGTTATTTTCAGTATATAAATGATGTTTCTATCTAAGTCACTACATGTATTTCCATTTCGTAAGTAAAATCTTGGTTGCCAATATTATAAAGGGAATGTTCAACCTACTTGATCATGGACTCTGGTATCACCATTTCATCCACAAACTGACTCAACTCCCCCCGGATAGACTGAAACAATGCAATGATTAAACTATCACCAGCTAATAAATCTCTTTCCTGAGGAAAATCAGTATCAATCTGTGTTTTTTATATTTACTTATATTGTACTCCATTGCAAATGAAATTCTTTCAACTTAGATGAATCACTCTAGAGACTCAATTCAAATGGAATCGACCTCGAAGAGAGGAAAGAGCTATGTGAAATTAGTGTCACTGTATGTGTTGTCTCTTACATTACCACTATCCCGCACTATGCCCATGCACCCTGAACTCTGTGTAAATTTTTTTAAATTGCAAATGCGAGTTAAAAAGATATCCTGGAACCGGAATAGTTTCATACAAAATGATGCCAGTGATATACTGCTGTGGTACTAAAATCAACACCAATCAAGAATCGACTAGTCATGGCTGGTTCCAGTGTTTACAATAATATTTAGATTAATTCGCAGGATTATCCAATGGCCACAATGGGACATCACGTGTCTGATGGTTGACCTGGTTTACACAGAAGAACATGTGGGTGTGTTTGTGATACTGTTTATGAGCAGTTGACGTAGCCATGAAGAGAAAGTAATCCCGTAACAATAGGCTTAGGAAGGCTTTAAAATTTATCCTAGAAAACTGGAACGGTCCATTACACACACCGGCTGGAAAATTTTATATGACAGAAGGAAGACAATGTTACTGTGAAAATACCTGTCTGTTTTTTAACTTGACATTCATGGCTATACTCTGTTCCTGTAGAGACTGGATCTCGGTACTGATGCTGCTAAGGTCTGACTGGAAACCATTCAACATCTGCTCCATTCGCTGCAGAGAAAAATAATAATTCTTTTGTTTATTTGTTTATACTGATTTTTCTTACGAAACTACAAAAAACTTCTCGTAAAGTAAAGTCCCATTAGCACTTGCGATACTCATAGATAATAAATTTATGGATAAAATAATGAAAGAGTTGTATTATATTAAGTTTAAAACAATGTCGACGTATGTACTTTTTCCATATTTATTTCATGCACTATGCATGTATTCTAACATGACTCACGATTTTGTCTCTATATAACAAGAGTAGAAAAATTATGTTATATTAAACCATATACAACGCGGGAAACGATATGCTGTAAACATGACGTCATATTGCGCCGCATGACGTTAAATGAGCGTTCGCGTAGAAAATAAAACTTTGCATTTATTCACCTTTTGTAATATCTGGTCATGTTAGAATCGAAATAACATCCTTTTCAGCGTTGTTATCGTCTAATAAACAATAATTTGTCGTACCGATGCGCAGTTATAAACCACTCAGGCCTTTGGCCTTCGTGGCTAATCACTGCATATCAGTACTCCAAATCATTGTTTATTAAACGACTAACACCGCTGGAACGGATGTTATTTCATAAATATAACTTCAACTGAACTGGCTAGCCCAGCGATGTAATCCAGCACTGAAAGATTTTAAGACTTTTTTTCTAGTATAAATAACAACTGAGCTGCTACACCAAAGAAAGACCATAAAGTACTGAATATTTCGCTTGCTTTAAGACATGTGAAGACCAATGTGCAAAATCAAAGGAAAATTTATTCCTAGAAAAAACAGACTTCATGATCTAATTTTTGACCTTAAGATAGCCGAGTCTGCATTTTTAAATGCGCAACATAAGATAAATTTATAAACAATAATTACTAACCTCTAGTATTGTATCACATGCTGCTATCTGTTTATGAAGACTAGCTATGTTCTCACTCTCTTTAATGTCTTGTTCTTTAGTTAAGAAATTATCTGAAGATCCATTATCATGAATATCATCGTCAGACACCCACGGTTGTTGACTCCGCTACGCTCCATCTGATGTATGGAGCGTAGCAGGGTCAACAACCGTGGGTGTCCGACGATGTATGGAGCGTAGCAGAGTCAACAACCATGGGTGACCACCGATGTATGAAATTCAATATGAGTCCTTCTCTAATCTTAATTAAAACATGTGTTACATATAAATACAACAAAGCTTCACCATCTGAAAAAAGGGGGCAGCACATGGAAAAAGTGAAACAAAGCTACATGAAGCTCTAATATCAGGATTCCCTCTGTCACTCACAAGTGTTGCCATTTGCAATAAAGCACACATTTGGAGACAATTTTTCAGAAAAAGAAACTTCAAAATAACAATTGTGTGGTGTTTAGGCAATATATGCTGATATGTACAAAATTGTGCTAAATAAACCATTGGCTGATTGCGAATCCAGGATATTTTGGAAGCACTTGATTCTTAATTTCGCATTTTCATTAAAAATATGGGGAATGCACTTGATTGTTCTATAAACACATCATTATAAGTACATAGACTATCTGCATGCTACACCATATCCAAGGATACAATCCTGAATCGAGGCATTCTCAACTTGCAGTAACTCTGATTCTATCTGTTTGGAGTACTGTCTAAGATCTACGCCCTGCAATATAAACATTTAAAACAGTGTAGAACAAGAGATTTAGATAGACCAAATTTCCTGTGGGTACTCGGCAGAAAAAACAATTTTGACCTTTGACCTTTACCTGTGACCTTGACTTAAACCAGGATATAGTTACAATTCTAAACATTAAGTGATCAGAAAGCTCTATAGTATGCAGGTGAAAACTTCCCCACATGACACAGTAATAAAATTTGTTACCAGACAAAAAATGGTAAAACCTACTTGCAATTAAGTACAATAGATAATATATACAGTTGGCTCCAGCAAAGTTCACTGAGCACTCAAAAATGTTTGACTCAGTGACTTAAAAAGAATTCAACTAAATTTGCTTGAAAATACATAGGTACTGGTAGGATTACAAGAGACCACTGTACCCAATGCCTTTCCTTGAGTTATTTCATCTGTGATTTTTGCTGTAGAAAATGTAGTCAATCAAAAAAGCCTGTAGTTAATAGTTAAACCAGAAACTTCAGTAAAAACTTACTGTTTTCAAAGCTTCTTTTACAAACTCATCCTCCAAATTCTCCTGGATGTGAACTGAAATAAACAAGACATTTGATGTCTGATATAAGATATGGTAGTTTCAATATTCACCACAATGTAGTAAGCTTGCATCAGCTTTATTTTAGTAGTTATTTTGCGTAACAATGATGTTTAATTAAAGTAGATCTCAGCTAATAGCTATTAGTACTCTTACCATCTACTTCTTCCAGTAGGAAGTCATCTGATGTAAGATCAAGCTCCCCTAAATTCAATGCAATGCCTTCCATATCCTGTAAATATAATTAATTTAATAAATATGACAACTATTCAGGCATGCATATAAACACTGTGCTACTAAGGTTTCTCCTTCAGAACACATGTGCCTGGCATGGGGCAAGGACCCACATCCCCCAGAGTCCCCTCTACAACCCTGCATGGACCTATATAAACAAGAGGGCCAAGATGGCCCTATATAGCTCACCTGCGACTTATGACAATATGTGACCAAACTTCAACTCTAAACTTTATATCATAAACACGATAAGGCATACCTTTTGACCAATTTGCATGATAATTGGGTTGTAAATGTCACCTGTATGGCATACACAAGGTTTGTAACAGGGTTACCTAGTTTTTGACCTCAGATTACCCATATTCACACTAGACATAAATTTCATCAAGACAATCATACTGACAAAGTTTCATGAAAATCCGATGAAAAATGCAACCTCTATTGCATACACAAGGTTTTTCTATAATTTTACCCAGTGACCTAGTTTTTGTCCCTAGATGACCAATGTATGAACTCGACCTAGATTTAATAAAGGCAATCATACTGACCAAGTTTCATGAAGGTCCAATGAAAAATTCTACCTCTATTGCATATACACAAGGTTTTTTTTATTTGACCCCATGACCTAGTTTTTGACCCTAGATGACCCATGTTCAAACTCGACCTAGATTGTATCAAAGTTATCATACTGACCATGTTTCATGAAAATCAAATGAAAAATGCAACCTCTTTTGCATACACAAGGTTTTTCTATGATTTGACCCTGTGACCTAGTTTTCACCCTGGATGACCCATGTTTAAACACAAGCTAGGTTTCATCAAGAAAGTCGTACTGACCAAGTTTCATGAAGATCCAGTGAAAAATGCAGCCTCTATTGCATACAGAAGGTAAAGTGTGGACTAGAGGTGCAACAATTTGATGCGATTCGTCGGAATTCGACTACCGTGGCCACGATCCGTTTCGCGATTCAATCCCGGACTTTTTCGACTCAATTCGTTTTTTAATCCCAGTTCACATAACCGTAATTTAGTACCGGAATCCCAGCCTTTAGCCGCGCTTAGTCATGCAGCAATCACTTCCCCTGTTACTTATAATGTTACCAGTGAAATAAAATGGGTTGTGTCGTGCTGCTGAAAGACCCCCCATTTCACCTTTAGGGCTGAAAATGCTGAACTTGTTGTGACATATACATGTAAAGAATCGAATCAAAATTGATTTGAATCAGTTGTCAGCTTAATCGTTGCAGCCCTAGTGTGGACAGGCAGACAGACGACAGACAACAGGCGATCACAATAGCTCACCTTTGAGCACTTCGTGCTCAGGTGAGCTAAAAATCACTATAAAATATGAATATTGTGACTTCTTTTATTTTGCCCGGTGCTTCAAAAAATGACTTTTACTGGCTGTAGCAATATTTTGTAATGTGGATATCATGCTGATATCTATACATTTGTACATTTTAAATCTGTATAACATACTAAGTTTAAAACATGTTTGGTACTTGGCTTGTGGCAAAGACCCCTAGACCCCTGCTACAACCCAATGACCCACTAACACAAACCTAAAACAAATTTAAATTTTGTTTTAGGTTTGTGTTAGTGGATACAAACCTAAAACAAATTTTGATTTTGTTTTAGGTTTGTGTTAGAGGATCATTGGGTTGTAGCAGGGTCTAGGGGGTCTTTGCTACACGCCAAGTACCTACGCTTTCAAGTAGTATTAAATCAAAGATAAGAAATATAAAATTAAACAAGTTTTCTTGGGCTCTTGTACATTTAAAGCTTTGACAGGACTTTTTCTCCCTATCGAAATAACCTTCATTTTTCCCAATTCCAAAAAAAAAAAATTGAAAAAAACAAAGATATTTTTGTTTAATCTGTTCTTACACTACATAGCATTCTTGGGACCATCACCCTTAACACAGAGTTTTTTTTTTAAAAGAAAAAAACTTTGCCCCTTTACCTAAATTTTTGGGACCGTTGCCCTTAACATAGATTTTTTTTTGGCCTCAAGGTAATAGACTCGTAATAAACTCATACATAAGTTCCCAATTTGATCAGAAAAACGCCGCATTTTTTCCCAATTCAGGCCAGGTGCTTTTTCCCAAAAGAGCCAGAAAAAGCCCTGTTTGAATTCAATTTCTAAGGATTTTATATGTTTAAAACTATTGAAGTACATTTTATATTAATTTAAACTCACAAAGAAGTCTACTAAAAACACAGTTTACCCCGTCTCCCGAGTGAAGAAACGAGAGGATAGATAATCTGATTGAAGGACAAGCATGACGTTATCAAGCTTAATCAAATAGGTTTTATTCTTTTCTGCACATTCTAACTTTTATGTGTAAGTTAAGTGAAAGTAAAATGTACAGGATAGAAAATACAAATTGATTTGTAACTTAGTGCCTATGTCAGTAACTGTCTAGTTCGAATGGTTTATGGTACGAAAACTAGGGTATGAACATATTTTCACTGTTCTGGCACATTCACAGGAGAAAATGACTAAATTCTTATGTGATATGAAATTCATTTGCTGTATATTCAGCTCTTTACGGGTTACTGAACATCTTTAAATGTATTTCTTGCTTATACTTTTGGAGAAATCGCCCTTACAGTTCTGCGGTGACAAGTGTCTGTCTCCATTTTGGAGAAGTTGTATCCCGGCTTTCTGCGCTTATTGCCTACGCACCAAGGACGCCTGGTACCAAAGTAGCGTTTACTTCCTTTTCCGCTGAACTGCCACTATGGTAAGCGAACAGAACTATTTGGCAAATATATCGACCAAAATCTGAAGTTAATTTAAGATATATGTTAAATCAAATAACTTCCCATAACGGACAATTGATTTTCCTATTAAAGCATGACCTTTGTTGTACGAATTAGATGTACATTCTTCAGTAGGGAACATTTTCTTACCATGGAAGAATGCTGCACAATTTTGCGAAAAGGTTTAATATCGGACTGTTACACCAAAATTTATCATTCTGCTCTTCCAAGATACTTCCTCACGAGATGCGCCAATGAATTCCTTTCCCATGTTACCCTGGTCATATACTTTCATTCTAAATAGATACCGTAAAAATCGTTTTCATCATCAGACAGTGGTGTTTAAACTACAGTATTTTCAAGTCACTCGTCCTACTGGGCGACTAAATGTCTCTTATTCATGAACATTGGTAATTCGCAAACACGTTGTCTTCCATCCAGTTTCTTCTCGTCAAATCTGCCGCTAACGGTGTAGCCGCTACACCAGCAAGTTCATGTCCATTATTCTTTAATTTATGCATGCACATGGACTGGAAGAGTCTTGAACTAATCATTGACCTATGATTCCTATCAAGTTATAGTTGAATCATAATTGCCTGATTATGTACATTTACCTGCCAATACCACAGCCAAGTTGATTGTTTCACCTGTGAATAATGCAGACCCAGCTAGTCCTATAAATAAGACCCTGCATTTTACTGTCGCGTTGAAATTTTGTGATATTTCACTTCTTATATTCATTGGTGAAATGTTGGGTCTAATCAGTGTGCTTCAATTTCCTATAGCACTTTCCACCTCGAAGTTTGGAAGCGGTTGAAAATGTATTTAAAAAATATATAAATGAATTTTTCCAACATAAAATAGATTACAGTATTCATTTCTTAATCAATCTAAACCAAATTTTAAGTCTTGCTTACCCTAGAAATCAATATGTTATCCATTTAAACCTACACATGTAGAATTTTCTCGCTCAAGTCATGTATACATTTTGTATGCCAGTGTATTTGAAATTTTGCAATTTGTATTTCATGCACAGTGTTTAGACGTCCTACTTACCGTAACAAATACGTAAATGAGAAATAAGAAACAAGGGATTTGTCCCAGCACATTATCAGGCTGGGGATAAGTTGATTTTATCGCTCGGTAGAGCTGAAACTGACCAAAGTTTAATAAAATTGCTCGATCAAGCTATAAAATCAACTTATCCCCATCCACTGCATCCAGATTGTCAAACATTTTTATACAAATACAGAAGAAATTATTTGAAACTATAATTTGAAAAAGGTAGTTTCAGTTTATATGAAAACAGTTTCAAGTAATTTCTTCTGTATATATATGAGTTGCTTAAATCTGTATGAAAATGTATGATAATGTGCTGGGACGGAGTATCTGTGAATAATACAAGTTAGACAAATGGGTAGTTTGACAAAACCATTTAATTTGTATGTGTTAAATGCGCTTGTAGAAATATAAAGATGAATGTACGCAGATCAATGTTGCATTCTATGCAAATTTCACTTGACCACTGAATATGTTATGGTAACGATTAAATAGAAGTTAGTGTTAGATGAAACTATAATTATCTGTTACTTATATTTTCAGGCTTTAGTGATACCAGAGAAGTTCCAGCACATTCTTCGTGTTTTGAACACGAATATAGATGGACGACGCAACATCATGTTTGCTCTGACTGCCATCAAGGTAAACTAGTATTAGTATTTTTGAGTATCTCTAGAAAAAAGTACAGAACTGCAAGGTCTGCAGTCTGCACCCTATTTCTATATGTAAAAAGTAACATTTAGATTTTTTATACAAATAAGGCCTTAGAAATATGTCCATTTCTTGTAACATGTTGGAAAAAATATGGGTCTGTAGGTGGGTGGTTTCAAAAAAAATGAAGACATTTCTTCTATTTCAGATAAACTGAATATTATGTGATTTTTAGACAAACTTCTGCATGCAGAATCTGCGTTTTAGTGTTTTACTTAGAGTTGCAAAGTTTCGTCTTTATTGAGTTACTGGTTAAAAAGTTAGAGTAAAAAACCTTGCCAAAAACATCCCGAGTGTAACATTTTCTGTGTGACATTTTAACATTAACATTATATTCAAATGTTATAAATTTTAAATAAATCTTATCTTACTTTAATAAGTCTTTTTCCTACTAAAAGTTTAGCAATGCACCTGTGATTTTTAACACTATTTGTTAATGGTTGTCCAGATTCATTAAGATTTGTTTCACTTTAAATAACCCACTCACTGGAATATTTTTTCAGTAAAAAATATACTTTTTGAATTCAAACAGCTGGTAATTGTACAGTGGCATCTAAAATATGATTCAAACTTTGTTTCTTTATAAAGTTATGTTATGCTTTGTTAACCATGTTGCACAATTGTATTTAAGACCATTAATATAAACCAGATTGATACAGGAGCTCAGTGACCCAGGAATGTCCCGAGTGTAACATTTTGACTTTTGATGTATGCCACTTTTATATTCTCTGCCTAATTCTTTATTTTATTTTACTTTTGAGACAAGCATGTCAGTATAAGTATATCTGCTACTGACATGATCAAGTAGTAAAGCATGTTAATTCTCTACACGATCATAACTGATGTCCCGAGTGTAACACCTTTTTTGACATGTTTGATTGTCACATGTAAATGGCACAGAAATTATCAAATAAATATCTTCTATAGTTAAGTTGCTTCATATAAATGACACTGTAACATTTTAATGCTTTACACCTGTAGAATGAAGTACCTGTGAGTGAGTAAGTATTTAAAACGTGAAAAAATACTAATATTTGAATATAATAAGCAGTTTCTATTTAGTATGTTACATGAAGAATAACACATCTTTAGTATAATTAATGTTGATTTTTACATGATGTAAGTGAGCATGAATTTCATTTATAATATTATTATTACAAACAAATCATCCCAGGTTTCCAAATGCCATTAAATGTTACACTCGGGACACTAAAATTAAAATTCTGTTATATTTTCACTCAAAATGTTTCTTGAAACAGGAAATTATTTGAAACAAACAAAACAATGCCAAAACTAGTTGTTAAAAAATCCCCTTGAAAGGGAGAACTATAAGTTCAAAGGAAACAACTGAAAAATATGAGGAAAAAGGTGACTTCTTCTATGGAGACGGAAACCTTGTAAGAAACTGAAAACTAACTCAAGTCTAAAGAAAAGGTTAGAGAAAATAAGGCAAAGAAAATACTTCAAAATAAAGAACAGGCAGAAGGTTAAAAAGTTGAGAACAAAAGCTTGAGTTTGGTGAAGAATAAAAGCTTAAGAAAACAAAAACTGAGAAAAAAGAAGACTAAACAGAAGGCAAATGGTTTAATCATGTATTACAAGTAACAGAGAAAAAAAACCTGACTCTTTGAACCTATCCAAAACTGAATTCCCTGTTAAAATGTTGCTTTTCTTTTTTTATCCTCTTTCTGCTTTCTTTCTATCTATGCATGCACTAACAGTGGTCTTTTTATTGTTCTAGTCCTGACTGACCCTAGGATTTCTCCTTAGGTGACACTGCAAAGACCCCCGACAGGTGTTACAAGGTTATAGAGATAGATGCAGAAACAGGACGATCTGAGTACCAGACCCTCTTCACAAATAGACCCCTTGATAATTTCCCCATATAGCATGGAAACACATGACACTACCTCTTGGTTTCTTACCAGTTCTTCCCTTAGATGGATGGGAAACCCTGCAAAATGTTTCTGAGATTTTCAATGCACCCGGCCAGGATTCTAACTGAGAATGTCCCATATTGGTAGCCCGGAGTATTAACCACCTGAGCACTGTGCCTCCCAACTTTTAGCTCAAACCCTTAGCCTGATTCCAGCTGTTACGAACCATGGTGAAGGGCTGGTCAATGTCAGCTATGCTAAGCAGTGCATAGAGCAAAGTAATGAAGATCATAACATACATATTGTTCAGCACCTGAGTTACATTTTGTCTTTTTAAACTGCATTGAAAAGAAGGGCTGGCAGATAAGAGGGCAGACACCTGAAGATGGAAACTTTATTTCTCTTTAAAGTAAATGGGCACATTATTAACATTTCAGTAGCTGTCTAAGTTGTCTTGTGTCCCGAGTGTAACAAAAGTAAAGACTTCTAGAATACCTTCAGAACTAAATTTAGACGCCTTAACCTTGTCCTACAAGCGTGAAATTTTTATTATTTTTCTTTTTAATGTTTAAATATTGTAAAACAGGTCTTCTCATATTTTCCTTTTATGCATTTATAGAACTATAAAAAGTTTCAACCTTTGATTTAAAAATTAAAAGTTTGAAAACTGAAAAAACGCAACTTTCATAAAAAAAATAAAACCAAATATCAAATTTTTGTGTTCAAATGTAATTTTCAATCATATACTATGACAAAGTGAAGAAATGATGATTTCTATTAAAGTCTTTTATTCAATTTATGGTATATGAAAATATACCCATTGATTTGAAAAGTTCATTTATTTCAAATAAACACTTAAAATATATAACTACTGACATTTTCAAATTCTTTAATCTTTGATGTTTTTAGAAAATTCAGCTTGTCTCTGTTAAATTGTGATAGAAATGATCAGCTTTATTTTATATCTAAAAATGACCCCTAATGTCACACTTTTTCCTCATTTATTTTGAAACCACCCAGGTAGGGATTTTTTTTTAATGACTTGTAATTTGATGGGTAAAAACATGTAGTTACTTTTTAGGTTATATAATAATTATGAATTAATGTTACATTGAACCATGATCGATCACTTGCTTAGAGTTTTTTTGCTCTATTCTTCAGGGTGTTGGTCGTCGCTATGCCAACATTGTTTGCAAGAAGGCAGATGTAGATCTCAGCAAAAGAGCTGGTGAACTTACAGAAGAAGAGGTAAGGTTCAAATGGTGGTTCTATTTTGATTTTTTTTTTTTTTTGCAAGGTCAGTTGAAACGGTATATTTTGTCATGTGAGGACATGCCATTCAACTGCAGGGATTTTTTTTCCTGGATTTTAAGTGGTATCTTCTAATTGGTTAGAAAAATTTAAAATTGGATTTACCAAAGCCAAAATTTGGTATTTATATTGATGGAAATACATTTGTTCAATTCTTTATAACATTTATTAATGCTATTAGGATGTTAATGATGTAATCGTGAATGATTACAGATTGAGCGAGTGATGACAATTCTGCAGAATCCTCGCCAGTACAAGATTCCAGACTGGTTCCTCAACAGACAGAAGGATGTCAAGGATGGTAAATTTACACAGGTAACAAAATGTACATGTTTGTCTTCGTAATAACAGTTCCTTTTTCCTTGTGTACAAAAAAAAATTAGAATCGCCGACTTGAATTACTGAAACCTCTTGTTGATGGAGGGCCCTGCTACCGACCATATTTTTAAATGTGAGAAAGTTTGCAATTTCCTGGTGAGGATAGGGATAGATCTAGTACTGGTTCTTCCCAAGAACGATGGTTGGGTTAACTGCTTGCCTGTAAAAAATAACTAACTATGGTTGTCCAAAAACTACAACCTTGTACAAGATAATGATGGATAGCCTGTGCTGATCAAAGTTACTTATAAAGCAGTCATATTCACAGGATGATGTACACATGTACACAGATTTTAATTTGGTACAAGGCTCTGTTTACACGGCATAACATTGTATGGAATATCTTTGGCAAACTTGTTACCTATGGAAAATGCATCAAATGAAAACAGAACTGTGTTGTGTCACATTAGAATTATTCTGGACTTGCATCAGGAAAACAGTTTATTAAGAGTATTGCATGTATATGGAAAAAGCAGAACAGAAGAAGCATTTTAAAATGTACTAGAAGAGCAATTTTAGAAACACTTGAATGATGAATCCAAAACAGTTTACTGTTTTTCAGTGTCCAGAACTCATTGTGTTCAAGAAACTGCAGTGTTGTGAACATCTTCCTGTAGTTTATGAAACAGCTGTTTAGACACTGACAAATGTGTCGTTTTTAGAAAGCAGTTCCAGGTTTTTATAAGCAACTCTGGTTTTTCAATGTTAAAGATATACACAGTACAATTTCCTTTGTTCCATGTAGGTGATGTCTAACTCACTTGACAACAAGCTCCGTGAAGATTTGGAAAGATTAAAGAAGATCAGAACACACAGAGGTCTTAGACATTACTGGGGGTATGTTGATTTGGCAGTTTATATCATATACCTGTCATAAATACTTAATCCTGATTGGCTGATAGCCATTACATGCAGAGTTCACAGAAGTATGTGTAGACCTTGAAAATAATGTGTAAACTTGCGTGGATTTCAGGACGTATTCACATATTTTCACTACTTTTTATGAGGAATACGATATATTAATTTTAGGCTAAAGTTTAGGTCAATAAATAGTTTTGCGGACTTGTGAAAAAATGATACTGACTTCGTACTCTGTCAGTATCACTTTTTAACAGGTCCGCAAAACTATATATTGACCTCAACATTAGGTCTGTAATTGTATAACACACATCTTGTAAAACGGTGTGGATGTTAAGCAGTAAATGTTATCAGATCATAAAAGCAGAACTTTTGAGTCATGCTGTTGTCAAATGCATGTTTTGCAACCAGTATAGCTCCTAATCAGACAGCCCATACATCTACACTGTCTGAACTTGGTTCATTTTGCATGAATTTCTCTGTTGATACTGTATGCATATCTGTCTAAAGGAGCATGGTACTGAAAAAGATGGCAATTAAACTTGAATGATGTAACAGTTACTGTGAAATGTAGATGTGCAAGATGTATTTTTGATGCATTTTTCACCAAACATTTTAGAGTTGTGTCCCATTGATCATTGACTATTTTGTTGATAACACTTATTGTCTAGGAAAAGAAAACCTCTGACTGAAATTGTTAGGGTCCCAGAAGCATGTATCTGTATGGTTATAGTGATGTCTTTTGTTTTTCAGTCTACGTGTCAGAGGTCAGCACACAAAGACAACAGGCCACACTGGTAAAACAGTTGGTGTCTCAAAGAAGAAATAAAATGTACATACAGTCTGTCAATAAAAAAAAAAGCAAAGAAATTTGTTCTTGCTTTTCCTTTTTAAGCTCATGTGAGCCACTGGCTCAGGCTGTGTTTAGAATTGATGAATGTATGTCATAACATTTGTATGGCCCCCTTGTTTTAAAGAATGTCCCAAATTTGACATTTACGAATTAACTTCCATGAGTATCTAGAGAAAGGAAACATATTTAGCCCAAACTTGCTCTATAGCATCCTTGTTCTGGTCCAATGCACACGGGTACCCTTGATACTAACAATAGAAAAACAAGCATTTAAACAGCTTCTCAGTACCGTAAAGAGTCACCAGTGCAGGAGTGGGGGTATTTTAATTGCTTCGTTTTGTAATGGATTTTCAAAGCTGACCAGTATTAGAGAGTTCAAAGTTAGCATGCATACTTCCTACAGCTTTCACTTCTATATCATATGGAAAAGAGCAATTATATGATGTATGATAGTACAAATGTAGGACCATATTGCCCCTCTTTGTTGTAATATTTGTTGCTTTTAAACTGAAAATGTCAAATGGTTCAGTTCAAGTTAATTTTGGCAGAATCGTGCCAAAGGCATTTCACTTCTTATTTATCCCCCCGCCGAAGGCGAAGGGGATATTAGAAATGGTCTTCGTTCGTCCGTCCCAATTTTGTCCGGAGCATAACTCCAAAAGTACTCGAGCGATTTTCTTCAAACTTCATACACTGACAGAGCACATTGGGAGGAAGTGCAGTGTGTAAGAACAATAACTCTACCTTGCCTACTTTTAGAGTTATTCCCCTTTTATCAGATTTACTTGAAAAACTTTGTCCGGAGCATAACTCCAAAAGTACTTGAGGGATTTTCTTCAAACTTAATACACTGACATAGCACATTGGTAGAAAGTGCAGTGTGCAAGAACAATAACTCTACCTTGCCTACTTTTAGAGTTATTCCCCTTTATCAGATTTACTTTAAAAGTTTTGTCCAGAGCATAACTCCAAAAGTACTTGAGGGATTTACTTCAAACTTAATACACTGACATAGCACATTGGTAGGAAGTGCAGTGTGTAAGAACAATAACTCTACCTTGCCTACTTTTAAAGTTATTCCCCTTTATCAGATTTACTTGTCCGAAGCGTAACTCCAAAAGTACTTGAGGGATTTTCTTCAAACTTAATACACTGACATAGCACATTGGTAGGAAGTGCAGTGTGCAAGAACAATAACTCTACCTTGCCTACTTTTAGAGTTATTCCCCTTTATCAGATTTTCTTGAAAAACAATTTCCGGAGCATAACTCCAAAAGCACTTGAGGGATTTTCTTCAAACTTAATACACCGACATAGCACATTGGTAGGAAGTGCAGTGTGCAAGAACAATAACTCTACCTTGCCTACTTTTAGTCAAATAGAAAAATATCATACCTATACTGATAATGAACATTAATATAATTTTGCAACCTTCAGGTAACTTCTTCCTGGTGGGGGGATTAACCATGTGTAACATGGCTCTTGTTCCATTGGGACTGCACTAGTTCGTCCCCGGCCACAAGTCATTCTGCCTTTGTAAATAACATAGGCCACAGTAGCCATTCATAACTGCAGCATACACTGATCACGAGTCAATGGGATGATTTTCAGTGCATACAATGGCACTGACCATTAGCATGAGATTGTTAAAATACATTCGATCAGGGCAGTGATCACGCAACCTCATTTGCATCAACCCTCAAGGGTGTTTGTTTTTTTCTACAGTTAACTGTATTGCAATGTATTATACCGACCATGCTCCATCCAACAATTTGATGATGTCTACAATTTACAGTACTACAGTGTCAGTATTGTACTTTTTAGCTCACCTGGCTATGCCAGGGTGAGCTTTTCTGATTGATGATTGACCATCGTCCGTCAACATTTTGATTCAAATGACATCTCTGAAACCACTAGGCCAATGTTGATAAAACTATGCAGGAATGTTCCTTGCATGAAGCTCTACCAAAATTGTTCAAAAAATTCCATTCCATGCAGAACTCTGGTTGATATGGCAACAAATAGGAAACACTTTTAAAAGCTCTTAAACCACAAGGCCTAGAGCTGAGATAATTGGCATGAAGCATTGTCTAGTTGACCTCTACCAAGATTGTTCAAATTATGACCCCCGGGTCAAAATTGACCCACCTTGGTGGTTACATAGTTTTGCATAGGCATAAACAGGAAAAACTTTAAAAAATCTCCTCTGAAACCACAAGACCTAGAGCTTAGGTATTTGGCATGTAGGATTGGCTAGTGGACCTCTACCACGATTGTTCAAATTATGTCCTGGATCAAAATTGACACTGCACGGGGGGGGGGTCACTTAGTTTTAGTCTTGGGCTTATATTGGAAAAACTTTAAAAATCTTCTCTGAAACCACAAGGCCAAGAGCGTGGATCTGAAACCACAAGGCCTAGAGCTTGGATCTTCCACCAGGCAAGTGGACTTGTACCAAGGTGAGCGATATAGGGCCATCTTGGCCCTCTGTTTCTATATACCCTACAGAAAGTGTGATTCACATTTTTAACAAAATAATCACCAAATCAAGAATCTCTGCAGGGTAAATGGACAAACTATAATAGCCACATTATATCTGAAAAGATGTTGCCAAGCACATGGTCGTTTTAATTAATCGAAATATCATAAGAAAAAGTAGAAGACCCCAAAATACCCTTTGGGTAGATGTAAACTATGGTCACGTGATCAAACTACTGATATAACAGTACGGGCGAACATTAAATTATACATAGAAAATCCTTGCAAGCATTCTACACCCGAGTGCCGCGTATCTGCGATGATAATTTGGGCTACGTGAATTACATGCAACACTTCCGTTGGTAGTATAGGTACTATGTATGTCTGTTCAATAAAAGACCGAGACAATGATGACTTCATATTTTATTAACCAAACAAAAACAGAAAACAAATACACTGACCATTTAAAACAAAATGCTATCCGGAAAGAGTATATTAAAATGCATAGTACACAAAAACGAAAACTAACAAATGCTTCTACACGATTCAATCTACGAAGCAGAGAAAAGTTGCGAAAAATGATTTGCCAAACATGTAACTACATATAATTACAACCTTGATTAACCTGGCGACATATAGGCCCAATGGGTCGGGTGCTGTATTTGTCAGTTGTATATATGTACTTTAATAACTTGTTATTTTATGCACATGTCACAATAATAAGGCCTAACAAAAATATGTTTGTTTCAGGTTTCATGTCCCAAAAAAATAGGGTAGGTAGGTAGGGAAATTTTTTTTATTCTTAAACTAACCAAATTCAACATAAATTTGAATATATTTATGCTAAAAACATTTAAAATGCATAAAAAGTTCTGTGGTCGGGGCAAAAAAATAGGGTAGGTCGGGAAACCTGAAACAAACATATTTTTCTTACGCCTAAACAATATCTATCTATCTATCTATCTATCTATCTATCTATCTATCTATCTATCTATCTATCTATCTATCTATCTATCTCTAACAAAAATGGACACTTCTAAGGCATATGGAGTAGAAAAAAGTAGGATAATTTTACAAAAAAGAAAGCTATCAAATGCTTCTACTCGATTCAGCTCTAGCGAAAAGTTGAGCTTTTGTCAAAAATGATTTGCCTAACATGTAAGAAAATATAGGATGCAATTTCCGTGAATAAAGAAGTACATAGTAATTATCAGCTTATTATTAGTCAGATTATTCAAGATCAACATTTTGCGCAAAACTTTTTGTTTCGTTAATGGAGTTTTGCATTGTAGAGAACCCGTTTAAATGTTTGAATCTTAGAAGATTTTTTTTAAGTACTAAGTGTTGATCGAGGTGTAGAAACTTGTGATTCACTAAGGAATTAACTAGTATTTACAAGTAAACCAGTAACTTTACATGTAAAAACATCTAACGCAGAAATAACAAAGTGCTATGTGTTCTATTTTGTCATGAATTGTGCAATTGTAAATGCCGCACGAAAACACCCTATTACGAATGTGTACAGTTGTCAATTTAACATATTTAACATGTACATAAGCAAACTTATACTAGCAATACTATATGAATGGTCCTTGTCACAATGTGTGTACATGTACAAGATAACCTTTATCATATTCTTATGACAAGAGCTGGTAAAAAAACCATCTCTTGCTATAGTCATTACTCTCAAATTTTAGATAAAAGGCACAAGTCTGCAAATAAATGTATTTTATACTAATGATACAAAAAGGTGAATCAAGACTCGAACCTTTTACAAATTAATCTGTGTTCGGTTGTGACAAAGGAAAAATGCTTGAAATAAACCATTTACACAAACTTTGGTACTAGTGTGATATACGAACAAGTTTTTTTATACAAGCTGTTATCTTGCAAAAAATAATTTTTGATTTTTTTGATAACATATTTTATTTTAAACAAGTTTGTCTAATTATGGCTTTTACATGTAAGCAAAAAATGCATTTTCGGACATTTTCGGACAATATTTATCTGAAGAACAAATAATGAAAATATAATGCACATCTAATCAAATACAAAACCCATTTATTTTCTTAGTCAAACTCAGAGCCAAACATATACTTAAGAGATTTTTAAAAGAAACTTTCAAAGCAATATGTTTAGTGTGTCAAAACAATGATTCTGGTGACATGCAAAACAAATATTGTCATTTATGTTTTAGGAGAAAGAGACATTACATTATTAAACTATTATTTCTGTTCGAAATGGCCCTACTGTATTATTGTGAAGAAAAATACTGAAAACACACTAAATGCCTCCAAAATTACACATTATCTTGTCGAAACGAAACACAAGATATAGTGCTGGTGATGGCTTTTATAGGATTCGCAATTTTGTAAACAATGCTTCTGAAACTATCTTGTCGAAACGAAACACAAGACACGAGTGCTAAGCATATTGGATTTGGCCACACATAACCTCTGTATAATCATCCTTCTCGACGCAGTGATACATCATAGAAGAATCACGGGAGGTTATACAAGTACTTCTAGAAACCAAATGTACCGCGAGAAATTCCAAATATATCTTAATAAGTGACTAGAAAATGACGTTTCATATTTCAGTTAAAATTGTTAGTTATGTTATTGTCCTTTGATTTTGCTAAAAAACAGATACATGTAAGACCATACTGGTATTCCATTAAGCCACCATATACATGTACATTGCTACTACATGTACTAATAAAGATTTACATTCAAGTACTAGGATATGAAACTGACATGCAACAAGTCTTAGAATAATTATGATACGAAATTGAGAAAATATCTTACTAGATCTAGTATTTAATTATGACACATAAAACAATTATTTTTACCTACTTTTGACCCTATAAGCCAATTTTCGGCCTCAGATGACTGTTCTACACCAAAACAGACTTAATTAGGACTGACATTTTCTAACAGGCTTCATGAAATGTTGATTATTGAAGAGGCAGCTGCTAGAGTTTTATTTAGTTTTCCTTGTTAGGGCTAAGGCCCATTTTTATCTGATTTGACTTTACCCGATATACCAACATTTTGACAAAGTTTTATGAATATTTGATAATTGAAACGATGCTAGAGTGTTCATTAGAATTACTACTTTTTTATTAAGTCATTTTTTCCCGAATGCATATCCTAACCTATATATTTCGATTTTCAAAGTCCTGACAAAATCACAAGATTTTTTCCTGTTAGACACCATCATCCAAGTTAGTTCAGTTTAATAAAAACATTAATTTCTGACAAAAGTTTCTCAAAGACCTGTTGATTTCAAGTATACGGCAAGTTCTACAAGGTGACCCTATGTTTATTTTTGTTGACAACAGCTTGAACTTGCAAACATTTTGTAACTTGACGCAATTTTTTCTTCAAAAACTGTCAATGGAACGATCCAGTGACTTACTAAGTCGCTCAAAGTTTAGAATCTAAATTTAACTTGCTTCTACAGTTCTGTTGTTATTTTGATGAAAAATAAACAAACGTAGTTCGCTTTACACATGCAAACACGTACGAGAATTATTCAGTAAGTAATGCAAGTGCCGTCACATCTTTTAAATACTTCTATCAACTATAAGTCTTAATTGCCAAATAAAACTCTAGTTAAAACGAATTTATACATGATTATTACTAAATACGTATATAAGATACACACGAACATTTTATAAAGGACAACGCAAAAAATAAATACAACGTACACAAAATATATCAATAAATACGCAAATGTAAATGCACTACAAACTTAAAGAAATGCGTATGCTCAATATACCATGCAATTTCAATGAAAATGTTAAAATACAGTCAAACCTGTGTTACATACACCCTCCGAAGAAAGACCACCCTGTGATTAAAGACCCGATGGGAGAAAACCATACACTATTCAAATATTTTATAGACACCTGTAAATAAAGACCACCTGTCAACAAAGACCATTATAGCTTTTTCCCGAGAGTGGTCTTTGTTCACAGATTTGACTGTATAGCCAATCTAACTAGCAAAAAATGTTTCTTCTGTAATAAGTGATATTTATTTTTGAAAGAAAAAAAAAGAACAGTCGGTATTGATTTTTTATGTTTAAATATGTTCACCATTAAGTATGAAATTAACTACATAAATATGAAAAACTGTAATAAATACATGAAGAATCAAAGACTGATGTTCCATACAATGCTTCTGAAACTATCTTGCCGAAACGAAATACAAGATATGAGTGTTTTAGCATATAGTTGAGTAATATTGAGCAACCCCCATATGTTATTCCTTCTTATTGCAGCAATAGTCTTTCATTTTGCAACAGGAGAAAGAGAACTAAAGGTTTTATAAGCAATTACACAGCTAGTTATTCTCCATGAACAAAATTATTAATATTTATTTACCACTCGATTGTCTTCGTTCTAATTTTAACACAAGTAGCACTGCAGAGGCAAGAGAAAGCAAACACAAAAATCGTATGACCACATGAATCGAGGTACACATTAAAGGAACATACCCTATAACTGATGCTAAACTAAATAACCCCCAAAACATAAATAATAGAACTTTGGAAGTATTATAACTTAACCTAAAAGTTTCAGCTATGCATTCCAGTCAATATCGATAAAATCAGCGGTTTAAAATATGCTGCATAACCAATAATCTATGTAAAGTTGTTATTGTACAATTAATGGGTGGATGTGATTTATTACAGAAGGCCTCTATATTGATTAATTGTGGTAAAATAAGGTATTTTTCGCCATAAGTTCTCCTTTGAAATTGTATCTATTTATCAATTTACGTTCATTGAACACATTATCTATGTTCCGAGAATACAATCGGGTAGATGTAGGGTATGTCCCTTCAAACTATTCATACATTGATATCTTATGCTTATATAAAATACTAAAATTCCAAACAACAGCAAACAAACAAAAATGGAAAAAAATAAATACAATAACAATAATACTATAATAATGATACAATAGTAAAAAAAAAAACACCAATACACGTCATGATTACAAATGTTAGTCACTTTCAAATTTTATGTCGGAAGACTTATACTCTTTGAAATATACACAAAATTTAAACTTATTAGATAAAATCTTTCTTGTGTGAATAAAGTCAAAGGTTCGATGTTTTTTTTTAAAAATGCATATTTCCATGAACTCAAACTTTTCATTTGAAGAATTTTAAAAAAGTAGTACACATATTTTATGTAACTATTTAAGCAGATGAAGTTATATATCAGAGTATCATAAACTATCACATATTAAGCACAAGAAACAAGACAGGACGGTTACTTGTTCCGTCTTGAAAATAGTTTATCTATTTACGATATTTTCATTCATTGTTCTCGCCTACTTATAAAGTTGTTTTCAACATTACTTTTTAGTTTTTACCCCTCCGTTGTTCTCGCTTACTTACAAAGCTGTCTCCAACATTACTTTGTGCCCCTCCAGCAACATCATTACTGAGTAGTAGCGCCGGTATTCGTCCTTTGTACTTTGCCCTTTAAGCTCCTCGAGTTTTTCTTTAACAAGACACAGCGGTGTTTTACAGCGTTTATTAAACGGCGACCTCTCAGCATCACGTGCAAGAAGAGCACGTGTAATGGACAGGTTACCTTTACAGGCTGCTATATGCAATGGTACTTCCCCGTGCTTATTTCTACTTCCAATAAGATCTTCGGTCTTTTGCAATATACAGTAAACCAGGTCATCATGTCCATTGGCTACTGCGGTATGAAGAACTGTGTCATTATTATACGTTAATCCTTCAATATTTGCCCCTGCATCAACAAGAGTCTGAAATACTTCTCTGTCGCCCTTGGAAGCGGCTGCATGTAACGGAAACCTACCTTCACATGACATATTTACGTCTGCTTTCTCTTCAACGAGATAGGAAACCAGATCTGCATTCATTTCAATTGCGAAAGTTAGCAATGTTTTACCGCCTCTGTTCTTCCGGTTAACATCGAATCCTTTATCAATAAGCATTTTCAGGATATCTGTTTGATTTTCTTCGACAGCTACGAAAAGACATTCATTTTGACTTACGTCTAGTTCTCTTTGACTTATGTCTCTTATAATTCGTTTAACTCCCTTTACATTCCCAGTTTTACATGCGATGAGTAAAGGCGATTTTCCATCTTTGTCAGTTTTCTCTACGTCTGCATTTGCTTCCAAAAGGCTATGTATAACACTGGCTTTTCCTGAAGCGGCGGCATAATGTAGTGGTGTGCTTTGCTCAAAATCATATGCATTCACCTCTACCCCACATTCCAGAAGTATGTTTGCTGCTTCTACATTGTTGTATATGGCAGCATAATGTAGAGGTTGCCGACCAGATCGGTCAATTGCTCCGGTCACATCGCTATCATCTTCTATGAGTAAACGCATTATGTACGGCTTATTTTGTTTAGCCCCTTCATGAATTGGTAGAACTCCTGATTTATCGGACTTCTTCTGGTCGGCTCCATGTTGAAGTGCCATAAGTAGAAAAGCTGCTTTGTTTCTTACAATAGCTTCATGAAGACAGGTTTTGCCGTCGAAATTTGTTACGTTTATGTCCCCATCGAAAACTTCTAGAGTTACTATAGCCCGAGCGTCTCCACTTTTAGCAGCAGTATGGATGATCGGATCAATACCACTTATCTTGTAGTCAACAGAAACAAATTTCAAAAGTGCATTCACCACTTCATGTCGACTTCTCAGCGGATTTTTTGTATACTGCAGTAAAGCAAGTTCCATGCACTTACATTTTTCTTCGTCAGAAATATGTTTTCCAATTGACTGCAAAAGGTCGTCAACAATTACATACGAACTGCTTTCAACGGCTGCTTGGAGGCAGTCGTAATCGATAGGGATGTTGTGTTTTCTGCGCAATTCCAGGTAAATATCTGTATGTCCTTGTTTACAGCAGTGACGGATGACCTCTTTTTCCATCTTTGAAGACCATTCCTTATAAATTTTCCTCTTCTGAACCCAGACCTTATGAAGGAGGAGCGAGTACGCAAAATTGTGTGTCATTGCGCAGTGCGAACGCTGCTGTTGTACGTCTATAGTACATTCTATAACACATCTTCCACTGTTTTTGTCCTTCCTCATGCCTATATTCCACATATGGTCAGTATCCTTCCCAAATGAGTCAAAGAACTGCCGAAGAAACTGTTGATCTCTAAAAAGCCTGTGCTTAGACAATAACTCAATCTCTTCGCTATCAGCGAGTTCTAAAAGCATTTCAATAGCCTTGGAACGGACAGATTCATTAAGGACATCAATTCTAACATACCAGTCTTTATTCATATCTAAATAACTTTCACTTCCAATGTAATCTTGGAAGAAAAGATTGTCACAAAGTTTCAAAATGTGTTGTGGATAGTCTCGACCAAGACAAAGAAGGACTGCATTTTTCACGCAAGGAGCGGCAAAACTGAAAACACCTTTCCGGTCCTCTATAAGGTATTGGCCGTTCAAGGAAGATATCCCTACTTTTGCAGATTCAAGAAGAGTTTTTTCACATCGGCATGAATAATAACGTATGATGTCTATCCACCACAGTAATTCAAAAGTCTGTTTTGTGTCTGTTCTGATCTTAGATTTATTTTTTCTTTTCCATTTCGTCTTCACTGTACTGGGCATGGTTTGATTTAGATTACCATTTACGCTACCGACCTTTTCCAATGTTAGTTTACCACCAAATACTGTTGTCAAAACCAGTGTTAGATACTTTTCCAAATCAGTTTGGTCGGTCGAACGTGCCATGCTATTAATCTCATCCAACAAGTCTTCTGTCGGTTTGGTAAAGAAATCCAAACCTTGTCTGATGTTTGCTCTTGATTCGAGAAACTGTTTGAATTTCTTCGGGAATCCAGAAGGAAGTGCAATTTCAGCGACCTGTGTAAGAAACTGCTCCGAGATTTGAATCCAGGTTTTACTTGTTCTTTCTATCAGGTTTTGGCTATGCCCGTTGTCGAGTTGGACTTTCAAATTCTTTCCAATGTTTTCAATCAAGGACCTCATAATGTCGATCATCTCATCACCATCGAGCCGTAGGTTTGGCTCCTCTAAATCAACGATGCATTTCTTATGATCTCTCAGTCTTAGCTTGCATTTGCTTAATATGTGATGTTTTACTGTGATAATTAACTTCGTTGTCTTATTCTTTTTACAAAGCTTTATATACTTTAGGCATGTTTCTACGGCAGACTCATCTAATGATGTTTCACCGAAAAAACCATCTAAAAGAATAGCCTTAGACCATTTTGAACGTACACATATCGCTAAACTGTTGAGATCTAGAACATTAAATTTCTCAGTGCTATTGCCGCCCAGGAGTAAGTCCCAGGCCAAATGAGTTGACCCTGAACCTTTGTTGTCAACAATTAAAACCACACCTTCCTCTTTTAGTACTTTCTTGGCTTTTTTCAGTCGTCTCTGTTCTGGAACATGCAAACATCTTGCGTGTTCTGCTAGGATCTCCCTAGTCTGTTCTGAAATATTTATCATAAAAACATTCACATTGATTGAGCTGTTGTGATTAACGAAACGTTTGATATTACAACTATGGGTGTAATCATAAAGGAAAAATGAAAGTTGATAAGCATTGCACTTATTTTCTGAAAATAGATATAAAATTTAGCTATGGGCACACTGACTCACAAGTGCAAAGTGTATGAGCTGTACGAAAAGTAAAACATCAAGTTGGCCGACAAGCATCAAGTGTAGTGTTTACCAATTAACGCAGACTTCGGACAACGACTTAAACACATGTTGCCCTCGAGATCTCCAGCGTACACCAGTCCGCTGTCTTACTATTATAGTGAATATTTAGAAATAGAGATACCGGCTGTATTATGAATTAAAATGGTTTATGATACATGCACTTGCTATATGCATGATGTTCTAAGATGTCGCTATCTCAAAAGTAATTCTACGAGTGAGATTCCAACCTTATTCTCTTTTATTTGCGACCAGTGCAGATAATGACCAGCCTGCACATGCATGCAGTTTGATCATGATCTACACTTTTCGCTAAGCTGTGGGTACATTTTCACTGACAAATTTCTCTGAAAAAATAATGGTATTGTCTCGACAGAAACATGGACAAATAAAGCAAGGTCAAGTTCAAACAGTTACCTGCTATTGCCTCCCGAGTCTCCTGTGCATCCGAAGATAGGACAGCTGTAAATAAGAAGATGTACACAAATATATAAATGAAACTTTTCTTCTGAAAAAAAAAAAACCCCTACAACATGTTAACTTTATAGATTTTTAATTCTCCTCACATTAGTTTGGAATTGGCTAAATTAGGAATATGATGAACACAATTTGTTACACCTAACATAAGGTGATGTACATTTTTGTTTGTTTAAGTATCATGAATGTTAATTATATATGTTCAAATTGTAACACTTAAGAGGTAACAATCATAAAAGGGAGTTCATTCCAGAAGTAGGTTTACAATTACAAATATACTTATACTCACACATTTGGCTCGCTGTCAACGATTCTGAATATCTAGATCCTGAAAAAGTATACGTGAAAACCATGACCATTAAAATCACTTATGAATTCATTTTAGAAAGGGCAAGTCGCCAAGTATACCGAATAACCGTTGTTGACTGATCGAAACATGAACATGAATCGTTTATTTTTGTTCAATTATCATTAGTTCGGTATTTATGTCCCCAATAAAAGAACATTTTACATATAAGAGAAGAAAATAGTCACCGTTTCCACTGCTAATTGAAACATTGCTGTCTTTGATGTTAAAGACATTCTCCTGTGTAAGGGTTCTAGGCTTGAGGGACATATCTTGTATAGCAGTAGGTTCTGAAATAAAATCAGTAATACTACATGTATATACAAACAACCAAAAAGGAAGACCAAAGACAATACTATTAAAGGGCGTTCAGGCAGCGTGTAGAGATAAAAGATATATTTACACAAAACTTATCCAAATGCATTAAGATTATGGTTCAGTAAATGCTTCCTCAGTTTAAATGTCATGGTTACAAAATTGCATAGTAGTTTGACTTGTTTTTGATTATGTATATCCATCATTACTAACTGGTAGTAGAACTACATGTACCTGTGCATAAGCTCACAAACACGTGATTTTAAAGACATGCTTTGTAAACAAACTACGAGGACAGTAAATTTCGTAAACAGTATATTACGTACCACTTGGGTATTTTATTTGTGATTCCAGCTGCCGACCGGCAAATGTTTCTTGTACATATTGTTCAGTGTTGCGGGCTTGATTTTCGGCTTTCTCACCTCCCTTAGTAAGATTCAATTTCGAATCATTCAGAGCAGGGTTTGAGCTAGAAAAATATCCAGACGTTTGACTCGTTTCAGTGCTTTTATGTGGTGGGTACTTGACCGTTGTTTCTCTATTGTCATGGTTTTGGTCATGTTCATTTTCACATTTTTCTTCATGGCTTTGCTCAGAACAGATCGACACAGATCTTCGCCGAATACAGTCCACTTTATCCGGTTCAGACAGAGACCCTGACCTGCTCTCGCCACCGAACAGGGAAAATCTAGGAAGTTGGCCTGTAGTTGCTGTCTCCTCCGGGTCATTTGCGTGTTGCAAATTTCTCTCTTTCCTCGTTGTAATTTCATCATCGTCGATTATTTTTGTTCTTTGTGGATTTCCTACTGCTGCTTGGCTTTCTGTCTTTTCGTCGCTAACCAGGAAAGCTATGTTTTTATTTGACCCAAGAAACTGCCTAATATGTTTAGGAGAGGTCGATGAAACATCTATAGTTTCTTTCTTACATTGTGGGCTTTCACCGGGTAGGTTTGTCCTTTCATTGGGTTTGTCAAATCCGCCCATCTCTGAACAGTCTTGGGGTTCTTCTGTCGTTTGCTTAATTTCTTGAACATCAGTTTGTCTTGTGTCAAATGATACCAAGTTTGCGGACGCCACGTTTTGCGATGGAGTGCCATGTTTAAAGAAACTTGGTATGTTGTTATAAACTACCGAAAAAATAGATTTTCCGTTGTTTTGCAGGCCACTGCGTGTCTTGTCCGTGACGTCATTGACGTTGGTAATGTTTGAGCAGCCAATACCAGACAGGTCACATGTTTTTTTCACAGACAGTGGAGGTTTCTTTGTGTTTGATATCCCATGCTGAACAGGGTGATTATTGGTTGCTGGCAACTGCCGCTCAGGTTTGGAAAAACCTTCGAAAAACTTCACCAATCTCGAAACGTCACGCATGCTAGCAGTTCATCCTTTTTGGATCCCTGAAATACAGCAAACACAAATTTCATGCAGTACAGCATTTCTATAAGTGTGGCTCGTAAGAATTATATATCATTTGACTGAGTACGTAACGCTTTTGATGTAAGTGTTTATCACATAAAATATTAAATTCAATATTACAAATTCCCCGTGAAAAATTTGTCGGGTATCTCGCCTGGTCTAAATATATCGACTAGTTTGTCGACCGATCAAATTCAACCAATCGTTTAACGACAGCTTGATTTAAATTAGATCCACATAATAACATAGAATACGTGCTCGGCATGTCAAATGACTTTGCACAATCAGATAAAATATTTAAAAAGTTCATGAATTACGTCCATATTAAAAAGTTCATGAATTACGTTTCAAAATTGATTCTTCAGATAACTTTGAGGTACTCTATTCATCCTGACAATATCACTTTATTGAGATATATCAAAATATGAATGGAATGCGAGCACATTAACATGGATGATCGGTGTACAAAAAGTGGTTATGTAAATTGCTTTATATCCAATATTATGATGAGTGGCATGTAAACATAATATTTGAGGTATTTTGTATACGAATTTTTTACTTCTTATTTAATGCTGATATAGGCAAGATAGCTGCAGATGTGTCGTGTTATCGAGGCGATAACATAGAATGTAAAAATAAACATGCGTCGTGTTCTCGCCAACACGACGTTAAACTTTCCGGCCAAATGAAAGTCTACTTGCAGATAGATTTGTTTATTTCGTTGTTTCCATTTAAAGATTTCTTTCGTTATTTCTTCCCGAAAGTCAATGACACAAAGACACAACTAAAGTTTCGCCCCGTCAATTGCAGAAAACAGAGCTTAGCAAGCATTGGCAGAAGAAATACGCGAGTATAATATAAACAGGAAGCAACTCTTATTAGAAATGACATGTAAAAAAACACAGGATCTTGGAACACCAATAGATACTTCCTATTTATTGATAGAGAACAATAAAAAACGTACACTGCACAAGAACCATAACTCTAGCTTCATTAGTTTTAGAGCTACTGCCCTTTGTTACTTTTTCCTGTGTACCATAACAAAAAGATATTGAAACGAATCGGTTGATAAAGGGAAATGAGAGAAAAATGAGAGAAAGTGAAGTGCACAAGAATTGTAACACTAATTTATCAATTTTGGAGTTACTGTCCTTAGTTAAATTTTCTGTATAAAGCAGTGACTCGAAAGGTAGTTAAAGAAACAATTGAAACATCACATATTGATAGAGAATAACGAGAGTTCCTATAAAAGTACCCTTGCTACAAAAGACAATTTCGAACTGCTTCAAAAACTGTACTAACTGTCCAAATTGCATTCCTGTAACATCAACAAGATGTACATTATGGCCCTATATCGCTTACCTAGCCACCGTTGGCTACTGTTCAATGTCAATACAGCGTCGTAGAAACCAAAGTCAAAGTACAGAACAGTATAGCTTTAAGAACTAACAAGAAAGTCGGTCAGTCAGTCGATCAAGCGACCCCGGGAGTCAATTGTTTGATTTGAATTATCTTGATACAACACCATTAGGCAATGCTCAAAAGAAAAAAAATCTGAGCTCTAAGCTCCAAGTCTTGTTGTCTGAGACATGGAGATTTTAAAAGATTACCCTAACATCTCAATGCAATACGTTAGTAACTGGGCGGGATCTATTTTGACCCGAAGGTCATGATTTGAATCTCGGTAGAGGATCGTTAGGTATTGCTATCTGCCAAATATCTAAGCTCTAGGCCTTACAATTAGAGACAAGACGAATTTTAAGATTTTCTTATGTAAGCCTACATAAAAACCTTTTACCCAGGACAGGGTTCTGATTTAAACAAACTTAGCAGAGGTCCACAAGGTAATGCTACATGCCAAAGCTTTAAGGTTTAGGCCATGTTTTTTTAGTTTTCCTTATATAAGCCTATGTGACATCAAGATTTTGACCTGGGGGTCATGATTTGAACAGTAAGAATCAGCTAGGCAAGGCTACTTGACAAATATCTAAACTCTAGACATTGAGGCTTCATTGAAGAACACTGTAAAAGATTCTTTACAGAAATCTATGTAAAATCAAGTGACCCCCGGATGGGGTCTATTTTAACCCGAGATTATTGAATAATATATGTAGAGATTTACAAGGCAATGATACATCCTTATTATATAAGTTCTAGGCCTTGTGGTTTCAGAGGAGACGATTTGCGGGATCAATTTTGACCCGGGGTCATAATTTGAACAATATTCGTAGAGGTCCACCAGACAATGGTACAAATAGCTAAGCTATAGGCTTTGTGATTTCAGAGAAGAAGATTTTAAAAGGTTAACCTATAAAAAATCAAGCGATCACACCGGTGATGTCAGTTATGATCCGGGGACATAATTTGAACACTCTTGGTAGAGGTCGAATGGACAACGCTACATAACAAATATCTAAGCTCTGTGCTTTTCAATTTTTGAGAAGAATTAGGCAATGCTACAAATGTCTAAGCTATAGTCTTTGTGGTTTCAGAAAAGAAGATTTTTTAAAGGTTATCCAATATAGAAACCTATCTAAAATCAAGTAATGGACATACACTGGACGATGAGAGGCCCTAATAGACCACCATGGTACTTTGTGCCAGATGATCTAAAAGCTAAACAGAAGATCAAAACTTCTAGATCAAAGTACCTGGTGACTAATTTGATTAATCTACGCTATCTTGTTTCAATCTTGACTTAGAGTTCATCAAGACAAACATTCTGATCAATTTTTAAGGAGACTGAGTGTCAAATGTGGCCCCAAGAATTTTTTATTATTTGACCTGGTGTTCCAGTTTTTAAACACACGAATCCCAGTTTATCAAAACAAACATTCTGCTTTACTTTCTAGATGATTTGGTTCAAAATGTGGATTCTAGAATGTTGATTAGGGGTTAAATGTGGCCTTTAGGGTGCTCACAAAGTAAGCGTGAACAGACGATGGCTCACTTTTCAGCACATCGTGCTCATGTGAGCTAAATGAAGTTTTATCACATAATATATTGACAAAGGACAATGGCAAGGAATTATTATAGTAAAATCCCACTTTTTACTGTAATTTTATACATTAATCCCTGCTTGATGGACACAGTTCATTAATTTCAAATAAAACTCTATTTATTTCAATTTTCTGACCAGTGTTGCAAGGTTATGGGGTACCAGTATTCTATCACACATACAATCAATTTGAAGCTTCATATGTTCTAAACATAATAAAAAGATAAAAGAGTTAGCGAAAAAAAAAATCCAGCTACATTCAGTCGCTACATTAAATTGTATGATTTGGAACATGCAGTCTAAAACATTAAACTTTCCAATGAAATATAAACCGTTACAAATGGAATGACCGATCCCCAGATAAGGCATTGACTTTATGTCTTAATTATATCAAGTCCTTACAGTGCTACTATATAGGCACTTTTAAAATATAGTTTGTATTGCATGGGCTGAGTGAAATTCATGATACATAATACTTATTATCAGCTATCTGTAATCATCAAGGTGAAGTATACCCTTGATCAATTTTTAAATTCGGAAAAACCCGTATTCTATTTTAAGTACAAAATTTGCATATCGGAATACGTCGATATAAAAATATTGATAAGGATGTCGGGTGATAAATTTTATCCAATCGTTTAACGATTTGAAAATATATCATATGTCACGGCTATATTACAGTTGTATTTCTAGGTCATACGTGTTTTTGTATGCTCCAGTGCACAGGTAAGTCGGGTCAATCATTTTAATGTATACAAGTTGTTTTGGTACGACAGAGTCGTGCAACACTGCAGCGTGGTTAAAACCGAGATGTTTGAGCGTATAACATCGTATGTTTTACTTAAAGTTGCTGGTTCGAGCCCTAGTACGACTATATATATTGTTTATCTTATTGAGTTCGATGAATTTACATCATTTTTATTTCCAATAGAAGGACATGATTCTGTTAGCTTACATGTACTCACAGGAGGTGAGATGTATACGATGTATTATTAATTTTACACAATACACACAACTACAATCACAATTATGGACTTTGGTAATTCATCATATATAACCTAACTTTTAAAACGGAAGATATGTCACACGATTTCTAGCTTGAATTCATTCTATTGCTTTAACGAGGAACCACCAACAAGTTAAAACAAACAAGAAAATGTAACTGAAATGACGTAAATTTTGCCGTATTTCGTATCGACGTCATGTGTTGTCGCTAAAGAGACTATAAACACGAATAAAATAGAATGTTATAAAATATCTTAACAAATATATAATACATATTTTGTAAGAGTTACGATTGTTTCAAGAAAACACAAATTATAAAAACAAAAATTGAAAAATTAAATACTGCTGAGTCCGGAGATTGAACCGCGATATACAAGCGTAAGAAGCCAGCACCTATACCACTGTACCAGGACGTCTTTGGTTGTGAAGTAGTGACAAATCTATTAATATACTAAATATATTGATCTTTATATACAACAATGCTTCACTCCCTTATACATGAAATAAATGGAATGACCCATGTTTATGAACACATTGTTTACGAAATCGAAGAGTAACTCAGTTTTGACGTTTTCAAAACATTTAACACTTAATTTTATATTGACATGTTTTCAAATCGGCTACAATAGAACGGTCGCAAATATAGGTAATTTTTGTAACATCGTGAAGTCAGCCAAGAAAATGATAGAAACTTGCCATTTAAATCAGGTGGTTGTAAACTGTTTAAAATTGTCTGTTTTGATACAATAATATTTAATCGACAAGTGGCAGCTGTCACCTGCATTGCCAAGTGGCGAAGAACATGTAAATGTAAATATTTTGGCTTAGCAGGACAAAATCAAATATTTCTTATGTAGATAATGAAAGTCCTAAAAGTGACACAACAATTGATTTTGGAAGGTGATTATAATGTAACAATCAACCTTCCTTAGCGATTGCACCATAATTGGATTGTGCCCTACAACAACCATTGGAACTTTTCATACACTAATCAATACTAGAGCTATCACTAAATGTGATTAATACCCCCGAAAGACTGCTTTATAAACTGAGGAAGTTCGTAGTAACAGAATACCTTGCAAAAAAACACTAAAATAGAGATATTGTTCTTGGCAATAACTCTGTCATTAGTCAAGATAGAGTTATGGTTCGTGTACACTGCACTTTCTCTCATTGTGCTGGACCATTGTATGAAGTTGTATTGCATTCCAACCAGTAGTTTTCGAGTTATGCTCTGCATCAAGGAAAAGTAACAAAGGGCAATAACTCTGTAATTACTATAGAGTTTTGGTTCTTGTGCACTGCACTTCCTCTCAATGTACTTGACCATTGTATGAAGTTGTATTGAATTCCAACCAGTAGTTTTCAAGTTATGCTCCGGACAAGGAAAAGTAACAAAGGGCAATAACTCTGTAATTACTATAGATAGAGTTATGGTTCTTGTACACTGCACTTCCTCTCATTGTGCTAGACCATTGTATGAAGTTGTATTGAATTCCAACCAGTAGTTTTCAAGAAATGCTCCGGACAAGGAAAAGTAACAAAGGGCAATAACCCTGTAATAAGTCAAGAAAGAGTTCTGGTTCTTGTGCACTGCACTTCCTCTCAATGTATTTCACCATTGTATGAAGTTGTATTGAATTCCAAGCAGTAGTTTTCAAGTTATGCTCCGGACAAGGAAATGTAACAAAGGGCAATAACTCTGTAATTACTATAGATAGAGTTATGGTTCTTGTGCACTGCACTTCCTTTTATTGTGATTGATCATTGTATGAAGTTGTATTGAATTCTAACTAGTAGTTTTCAAGTTATGCTCCGGACAAGGAAAAATAACAAAGGGCAATAACTCTGTAATGAGTCAAGATGGAGTTATGGTTCTTGTGCACTGCACTTCCTCTCAATGTGCTTGACCATTGTATGAAGTTGTATTGAATTCCAACTAGTAGTTTTCAAGTTATACTCCGGACAAGGAAAATGCAACAGACCGCCTGACCGACTGACCGACCGACCGACCAACCACCGGGTGACTCCTATATACCCCCCCCCCCAAACTTCGTTTCGGGGGTATAATAATGCGATAAAAGTAAAACAACAGAGTAAAATCTTCATTTCACTCTTTTCATGTACAATCAGTTTGATGTAATATTGCGCAAGAACTTAAATAACAAATAGGACTGCATTTCAGCCAATCGGAGGCGTTATCAAGGGAACCTGTCATAAACAAATAGTTCCTTTGTGCGCACTTGCGTATTAATCAGCTGGGAAAGTGTGATTTAAAGATAGATCTTATGGGTGCAAAATATCTGTATTACATTCGGTATTTTCGGAAAATCAGCTAGAAGGTCATGTACTAAAAAAAGGAAACGAAATTTTCCAAGTCGGTTTAAATTTAGACATTGATCTGTTTCGAAGACAATGACATATGAAATAAAATGTAAACAGTTTTTCGTCGCACCAATGATTCAGTATTTACATTAATTTAAAGGCTTCCGTAATTATTTGATGATAACATCAATACATACAGTAAACTTGAAATTACTGTTTCTGTTCAACATGCCAAGATAGTGCTTGCAACAAAACGGTGCTACATGTACATTTATGAAAGCTATCAGACATTTTCAGAAGAAACATTTATCATTTAACATTTATCCGATGCATATTTAGAGAAGAATAAGAAGTATGTTTCCTGGAGTCTTAACAGAAAGGAATAAAAATCTGACATGATAGAGATCTATATTCATCTGATTTTAAGAGCTGTAGAATATTCTTTGAAGGTCTATCTGCATCCGGTATAATAATGTTACAAGCAAATTCAGTGAATTTATATCCCCCGCCAAATGAAGCAAATAGCTGGAAAAAAAAACAACTGAAAAGTGTTTTGTCAGTTTGTTTCAGAAAAATATCATTTTTAAAATTTCACCACCCCACTGGGGCCTTATCTCCGATGTGATATTTTATTTCTTCAAGTTACAGTCATAAAGAACTTAATTGTTATAATTAAATTAAATCAGTACTACTACTTTCAGACAACAAGAATTCTTAAGTTTCTATATAGAATAATTATATAAGAACAGCACTGCATCCCCTTAAGGGCCTCATTTCTGTAAAAATACAGATTCTAAATTATCTGTTGTTAGAGAATACAAAGTTGATGATTAGTGCCAAACAAAATAATATTCTGACAAGCCTTTTGAGAAAAAGAAGCATTTTTAGAATTTCACCATCCCATTGGGGCCTCATCTCGGAGGTGTAATTCTTTTCTCAGCATGTCATAGTGATACAGAACTCAATTCTATTCTTATCTGTTTAATTAAATGGTTACTATTAGATTCAGAAAAAAAATTCTTAGTTTCTAAACAGATTATTTCAGAAAAGCACTACACCCCCTTAAGGAGCCTCATTTCTCTAAAAAAAGTCAGGATGTGTAGGGGGTGGATATTAGAAAAGGTGATCATTAAATTATTTGAGCCAGTTACAATTTAATTTTGATAACCAGTTTCAGAGAAATATAATTTTAATGTTTTTATATAGAATACAGAAGAAAATACCAATTAAAGGGCAATAACTCTGGAGATATTAATCAGAGCTTGAAGAGAGATGTGCGTGCGCCGCGCCATTATGCTATTGTGCTCATATTTTAAGTTTCACGAAATTCTATCCATTGGTTAATGAGTAATGACTCCGGATGGAAGGACGGACAGTCGGACGATGCCAAAACAATATCCTTACACCTTTGGCGAGGGACAATAGAGAAACCAAAATGAAAAAGCAAAGGTGACCGACATGGTTTATATGTCTGTTTAATCCCTGACTGACTTTGTGCTTGACATACATTTAAACCTTGTTTACTATATACTTACCGCAGGACCGACCACAGAGTATGACTCAAATTCGTTTATATTACACGAAAAATCATATATTCATCGTAAATTTAGTAAAGAAATTACTGACGATATACACACATAAAGAATGGGTGGAAATAGGTCGTTATATCATAGAAATTACTTTCAAATATGTAATGAAAATGAAACACGAAAACAAACAAGTACGCATTCATTGACAGTTACATTTGAATTTCGATGAGCATAACAAAGATTTACTAAAATACGTGTAAATGATATCAGTGACAAATTAATGCTCGTTAATCTGGTGTAAATAAAATTAAAACGAATCTCAATACAATATAGATCGCTTTTTTTCTTATATGATATTAACATTTTTATTAAAATAATTGGGAGAACAATATTCATAATATTGTAAGTAAGATATACACTTCTTCATATGTATTAAAATTTGATTGTATGACAAATGTAAGCTATTCTTGTGATCTGTTACGAAATCATTTTGGAATGTGTAAGCTATCATTTTACCTCTATTATAAATATCAGGATATCATATATATTTATAGATGTACTACGTTATCGCTAACTTGATAGTGACCTCGTTTACTTTATGCTACATTATTTATTATTAAACTTTATACAAGATGAAAATTTGAATGAAATTGGTCAAACAAACGATTTTGGTGCAAACCTTTTAATGACAAAACAGATCTAGCTGCAACACTTAATACAACTTAATATAAAACGAAGAAGGAAAGCCGAACATTTTACCACACATATTTGCAAGATATATTAAAATAGTCAGCGCAGATTCACATCACAGATTGTCTTAAAACATATCTCATTTATAAACACATTTCAGCTCAGAAGCTAGCCTTTTCATTGTATATAATATTTTATTGCATGCTAACTAATGTGTGATCCGGAACTATACAGCCAACTCAAAAGATACGACGCCGCAGACCAGCAGACTGTTATAATATTCCGAATTTATCAGTGAAATATAGAGTGATGATATAGACCTGTATTCGGGTCGTACCGCTTTATGCCTCGAAAAATCAAGTATACAAAAAGAATGATATAGGTCTGTCGAAATTACTTTTTTCAGTGGTGCATATACATAGTTTAGCTTTTGTTTAATATTTAACATAAAATAAAAAGAAAATTTGTTTGTTTAGGGTGGGTATGGAATGTATCTCAACTCAAAGTGATTTAAAATCGCGCTTCGCGCTCGTGAAAATATTACAAATTGTATCATTTCTCGGTGAGATATATTCCATATCCACTCAAAACAAACAAATATCATCCATAAATACACTTTATTTCGCCTACTAATATCGTTAGGGACCATTAATAGTAGCAGAAGTGGGTTAACCGATGTAATAAATATGTATGAATGATTCAATCTGATTATATTATGGTAAACTTCTGAAAGTCCTAAGTGAGACCCAGCAGATTAGCATCTTTATGGATATTTAAACTCCTAGTTTACCACTTCAATTTAAAGCGGTGATACCATTCAACTGTGACCATCGTAATTAAAAAAATGTAGCACAGAATTACAATCTTAGTGAAATGAAAATTACGAAAGTCATATAAAAATAATTGAGTTGAATGTAATTGAACACGGAATTATTTTTTGAGCACTAGTATCCTAGTCAAAATTGATAAATCAATGCACTTTTTCATTTTCATTTCATGTCTATCTGTTAATCGGTATTTTTTTTCTACATGTTTCAATGCAATCATTGTACATATACTTTAAACATCTTTCTTGACATGATATAGAATGACCATCTTGATGGGTAATATAATCTTAAAAGATAATTTTTAAATTTGTTTCTGCAATTTATGTAGTTCACAGTATTTATACATTGAAAAAGTTAAATTGCTTACCAGCTACGAAAAACCTTCTTAACTTTTCCCTTTTTTACGAAATAATTATAATTGTGCCGTTATCCGGGATCATAGAAAGAGATCATGTTTTAGCGATTCCTTGAACTGGGTTAGATCTAGCCTTTAGCGTCTATGACTGACCCAATCATCTCTCCCCTAATGCTGTTAAACTAATAATCAGACTGTCGACTTGGGACAGCGTATATAGATCTATTGGGATTTCCCATTTCAAAATGACGTATGGTTACATCATTTAGCGGGTACCTGAGGTAATCTATTCCTATGTCCTAGTGAAAAATTGACAATCCGCCAATTTCGCAAGGCTATGTTTAATTTTTATCTGCTAAAAGTGTATGTTATTTCTTACATATTTTCAAACATTCATTTATTTAAGCATCTTACTTGATTATTATGCTGTACGACCTCATATAATGGACGTTATTATAGTGATGTGTACCGGCCAATCGAATGCACACTTACAAAAATGGAATTGTGCGGACTGCACGTACATACAAAACGGAATCTCATTTCTCCTGCTTAAATAAAGGCTATATTTTTGACAGAATATTTATAGGTATATAATAAATGTACATTGTAAAGGCCTACTGAGCAACAACTACAAGTCGTATAGGTAGGTTGTTAAAAACGAGCAAATTCAATAAATTTATATTCCACATGAAGCAAGTAAAAGAAAAATACCAACTTGAAAGTGTAATTGTTTCAGAAAAAAGAAGCATTTTAAGTTTTTTACCACCCCACTGAGGCCTCATCATTTCTGCAAGTTACAACCCGAAAGAACTTAATTGTAATAAAATAAATTAAATCAGCACTATTAGTTTCCGAAAGCAAAAAAAAGCATTTCTAAATGTTTTATTGATACAAGCTACAGTTGATTTATTGTGTCACACATACTCAAAGTCTAACAAGCCTTTTTAGAAAAGAAGAAGCGTTTATAATAATCTGGCCTAAATCCCCATTCAATTACGTGCTATTAACTTGTTCATGAGATGTTTGTTTCGCATGTAAACACAACAATAGGCTTATGTAAAAATAGTACCGTTCAAAACTGCCTTTATAACAGAAAAAATGACTTTATACCTATAAAACCGGTACATATACACTTATCTATACATCTTATTTACATTTCATCCGCAATCAATATGGTTGTTGGTATAATTTTATGAAATAAAGACAACACCCATCTGTAATCACTCCCTATAACTACATCAGAGTGAAAAATAAATACACGTATGTCCTTGACCAAATTTTGAAACCGGAAACCCATTTTTTCATATCAGAAACTACTTCAACACAGATATATTGACAGGAATGTCGGGTGATCGTTTTACAATTCAATGGAAAACAGATCGTATTTCAGTGCTATATGGTTGATGTATTTGAACGTATTAAGTATAATTTCTCAATTTGGTATTTTTTCAAACTTGTTGTATAGAGTAAGAATAATTGGTCACAGTAAGCTAATGCCATCTAATTAACTTCATATTGAAATATTGAGCAACAAAAAAAATGAAACATATAAAGTTTTGCCATGCCATAAAATATATTTCCAATCTTCTTGAATAGACTCTGAAAGTCAAAGGGATACATGTTTTTTTTGCGTTGTTTGCAATATCATACGGATGTTTCATAATGACATTAATTTATCAATCTTTCAAATCCTGTGCACTAGAGGTGTTAGGTTTTCACATCTTGCATGACGATGACCATGTATTTAAATAAGATTTGCTGAAATAAATTAGTTAAATATGTATCATGTTAATGTTTGATATTGCATGCAATTGTAACTGTTATAAAATGAAGCAATTAAAAAGAAAATTTGGATTTATATCACTATATAATGTTACATTTTAAGTATGATATTCAGTTTATCAATTCACACCAGGAACGAAGTTTTTCATTCCGTATTTAGATCTGATTTGTCAATGAATGGTCACATTGACCTGGAATTACCTGTGATGACTATAGATAACAATACTTGAGAGTAGTAACATATTTTCAGCTTATGAATTTGAGACGAAAGGCCAACACTTTGTTAACAAGGGGGCTCTATATCGCTTATCTAAATACAATTACTTTGTAGTCAAGTTTTAGGAAAATCTCCGATAAAAATGTAGAGTATTGGCAAAGTTTTCCAATTGATCATACACATATAATAACCTACTAGATATCTCACCAATCCTCTGACCCACGTTCTTTCTTTTATCCTATAATTCTCTTTATTTCTCATGTTCTCAAACTACCTGTCCCTAGTGTTTACTTGTATTCTTTGACAAAGTCGATCTTAAAAATGATTAAATTATAAATTTCCTTCACTAGATTTTTATATATTTTTTTCTTTATTACATTTTCTTTGTCCTTTATACTGATATTAATGTTCATATACCAATAGTGCAGCTTTGCAAGGTAAACAGAAGCAAGGCTCAGAATATTAAGCTATATAGCTTCCTCTTTAATTCTGTTTAATTTCTAGAATCGTATATATTGATACATAATGCAACCCAACTATTTCATATATTTAGTTTTGTTATCTATATAATGCATATGCTATGTAAATATGAACTTACTTGATAAATAAAGATTGTTTTATCCAAAGTTTTCCAACGGATTTTAGTTACTACCAATTTATTTAAATAACAGAACTAATCGTTGTGTGGATTAAATTATTTTAAAATCCCTTAACGTGTAAGTTATGACTTAGACAAGATATATTGCCATTAATTTTTTTAATTGTACGTAGCAAGCTGTTTGTATTGCACATTCTTCACTTATTACTGCTTATTGCAGGGATTTAATGCAACACAATGAAACTGGTAAAGCACAGGAGGACGAAGCTGTGAAAAATCAACTAGTTCATACGTACATTGTAGGCCCCGATCCAATAAACAAAAGCAACAAAAATATCCAAAATACATAGAAGAGACCCTGTACTGAATGTGTATGCTAAATGGTCTATTTCCCACGCTTTAGTTTGCTCCACGAAATCGCTACTGATACTCATTGGTTACTATAATACCACAAACTTAACTAGGCTCTCAACATATTCTTTGAACCATTTTAATGTTTGCTTATATGCGTAAGAAAGACATTTGAAAAAGTTCTTATTGCTAGATGCCCTATTGCTGACTGAGTTGTGCAGCTTCTTCGAGTTCAAAAGGATAAGGATTTTTTTATGAACTAAAATGAACCAATATGAATGCAAACTGTTGTATGCCTCCCTCTTTAGAACTTATTTTTATCTTATTTGTTGCTGTTTTTTATTGGTATGTATATGTAAAATCTTTCATTAATAGGAAATAAGAATTTTCATATCGGTGCAAAATCTCTACTCCTGTCGATTATTGTAATGTTGCATTCATTTTTCCCAACCTCGTGAAACCCGCGTGATTAGGTCATGAATATTTCCATGCTGTCGAAGATTTACCGAATTTGATTTTCTGCTTTCATCAATTGTACAAAGACCTGCATCATAGATTAGGCAACGTAAGTGTTTAAAACGAGATCGCGTATAGTCTAAGCATAAGAATTACTACTTTACTAGAAAGCCTCTGGTGGTTAGAACTGTCAGGAACTGAATAAACAATTTCCAGAATTTGCATTACAAAAGCACTGTGCTCTGACGAGCCCTTGCTATAAATGGCCGAGATCTTGTGACAATATAAATTTTAGCTAACGAGATTTTATGACACTATATCAAAAAGAATACACGCAATCTACAATAGTATAAGCTCTATAAGTTATCCTTGACATTAATACAATTCTATAATTCGGAATAAATTATGTTAATCCTCTGTCTTAAAATCGTGGGAGCCATATTGCTGCATTTTAGTTCCTGTGTTAGGCAAGGAATATACCGGTTAAAGTGGTCAACGATTCAGAGGACCAAATCAATATCCCAAATCGTCTTGAAAAATATGGGTTTGTACGGTGTTATAAAATGGTATATTGAACGTCTGACAGTTTTTGCATCTTCCTAAAAATGTCCTCCTTGTTTACAATTTCAATTTAAATGAAATGATCATGAAACCAATTCATTTCATCTGAAAATGCTTTCAAGAAATTCGAATCTGTAATTTAAGAAGTTCAATGCACATGTAATTCAGACATTAAAAATGTTAAATTTCTTACCAATTATGAAGCACCTAGCATTTTGCAGTACCGTAACATTTTCCTCTCCGTGCGAAAAATAATTATCTTTGCCACTATCCGGGATCGTAGAAACAGTTCATCTTTAAGCGCTTCCCATCCGGCGAAATGAACTGATTTTATGTTTGGTTAATTCATATACATATTTATACATATATTTTATTTGGATTCCCATCAGTTTATCACCGTTGAAATATTTAACTTATGCAATAAATGGATAAAAGCTAAAAGTCGGATCATTCAGCGGGTGATTGAGAAAAGCTATCAATTTCATTGCTGAAAACCCATGTTTTCTTCAACCATTCACTCGTTTTTTCCTCATCCGTTATCAAACATAAATCTTTGGTTTGATTAGTAAAAATGTCTGTAAAAATTATCATTTAGGTCTACTTTTCGCCACGGAACTATTAACCGTTAGAAAAAATAAAGACAGCTTCATCACACAACGCACGGTAGAAAATCACACAAACAGCCAACCGACCAGTAGACCCTACGACGAGAAATGAATGCTTACACCCTGGAAGCAAACCATTATACAGCACTGACATACAAACAAGCAGTACGTTGACATCCATTTCACGAAAGAACGAAGTATATAATAATAACCTGTGATACGGTAATTGGCAGTGCATTGCATGCATCTAAACCAGTTCGCGAAATAATAACCTTTATAATGATATCTGTGGTACGGTAATTAGTAGTGCGTTGCGCGCATCTTTATTTATGTTTTGCACGTCACACTGTGAAATTCGCTTTCAATTATGAGTACGCTTTGTGCAAAAATAGTCTAATTTCTAAAATTCAATTTTAACATGTAAATGAAACTATTTTCAAGATTTTGCACAGCGATATGATTTTCATTTTGGTGCAATTCATTAAGCTGCGTTCGTCTCGCTTACTGAACAGACGAACTCTCAATACATATTATGTACTAATTTTCTCTTAACTGTAGAACCTTTATATTGATTCATATTGTTTGATTTTAACACTGATGTGCTTTCTATCGTTTTTTTGTTTGTTTTATATGCTACTGCAGTTTTTTATACTCATCATGTGTGGTAGCTGCTGATCAGCTCATTCCAAATCTAATTTGTAATGATATATTGGCCCGCTATATTTAATACGGGGGAAGTAAAAGATGTATGGAGACTGAAGCACTAGATCGAATATATGCGTCTTCATTGAACAATTGAGGTACTTCTGATATGAAAACTGAAGACACAGTCTATTTTTCTGGAAATGCAAGAGTTGTCGTTCGTTATTTAGATGCGTCTCTAGATATAAAGGGCTTTAAACTCAAATTCATTCCACTCTGATATATTTTGTCTTTATACTATTCTTATATTAAAGAATGATGAACTTTTACCGTCTAGATTTTCAAATAACCAGATCTAAAATCAGCCATTACTGTATAATTATGCCTCCATGGAGGAGTCTTAATTATTCATAGCCATTATCCTTTAAGTTATTAGTTTAACACGAATGAAGATTTTTATGATTATTTGCCGTAAAACATTTAAAAATGGCTAAAAAGCTGAAAAAGATAAATAATACAGAAGAAAAAAGTAAAACATTCGGTCTAAATAGGATTTGACCTCCATTCGTAAAAGTACAGACTTAGCTACTACGAAAAATAAGCTTAACTTTTTTTATCATTTTTTTTTAAAACTTTGTAATCATAAACATCACTGTCATTTGGGAAGGCTCATAAGTGAATGTGTTGGTACTGTATTTCTACAGTGTATACTGAATACTTTATTACCAAAATATTGTTAAATTGTTATATAATGGTTACTGAATATTGACAAATTATTCTTTCTAGTATACCGTTCAGTTAGTTATTTACAAGATAGGGCTTGGGGTATAAAATGCCATATATCTTTTTAATATTCCTTTCAAAATTTGAGTATGAATCATTGAAAGGATATAGTTAAAGGTCCACCACTACCACCAAATCGAATTTTCTTTTAAATCTGGAATTGTAACAGGGAAATACAGTTTGAAACTGGCTTCTAAAACTTTACAATAGCCGTGGAGTATTTCCCTGTTTGAAATACTGCTGCAGAAAAAAGAGTGAACGTGTATGTATTTCCTTAGATTGATATTGGTGGTCTTTTTGTCCTACTTTCGCTTTATTGAATGTTGTAAACAGTCAGAAATATACTTTGCACATCATTGGATGTAAAGTTCTTCAATTATAATTCAAAGTATGCATGCTTATTTATGTACAACCTATTTAAAACTTACTTTCGTTTTTGAAAAGGCGAACAACTATTTATCAATTCTGTATATGAATACAATACGGTCACGTTCAATGCGGTATGTCATATTTTTAGACGCCCGTTACTATTCCAGATATGGAAGTTATAAGTTATTTACATACAGTTTGAAGAACTTTATTTTTTTACCAAAATTTGAGAGGGAGCAGCTTTAAGGCTATAAATGACGTAGGGTTCGTCACTCAAAAGTCAGAAAAATTGCGGGTTTTTTTTCAAAATGAATTCTTTTTTCAAAACAAATGTAAGAAAACGAATGAAATTTTGTTGGAATTGATTAAACACAGAATATACTTTGAAAACACGGAGTCCTTAGATATACACTTGTAAATTAAAATAATCTTGCGCGAAATGATAGTCAGATTCAATGGAAATATAACAGTTATAAAGATTAAAATATTTTGGATATAACAATGGTAATGTACGTTCTTAAACATGCAAAAGGATATAACATGAATTTTGTACAAGCTAGTATTAAAAATAATCTAAAATGCGGTCTTGCGGGCCAGCATACCACAATGTTAATGACATGCTTCAAAATTCAGTCAAGTAATTGGAAAACCTATAAATTGTGTCTTCTTAGTGAATGAAAGTCTAAATATATCGATGATGAACATTCTTTTATCATATTTCATAGAGACCGTGACATAAGCAGTTGATTACAAATCTTAAACCGATACACCGATTAAGAGTCGTAGTAAAGATTAGGCCATTCACTCTTGTTCCTGCACAAACGATGCAGGGTTGAAAGCCGTTACAGGGTTTTTCTTAAAGTTGCTGCTGTTACACCTGTCAGGTTTCATCTTAGACAGACTATCACGTTCAACATTCAGATAGAGCGGACGAAACCACATGAGAAACTTCATATATTGTTAAAGTATCAAGTAGTTTCTGTGCTTGTCATTTCTATATCATTTACATAATATTGTCATGAGGTGGAAATAGAAAATAAATTATTTCACATAATATTAAAGTAAAGATATATAAGAAGGTACAGAACAATTTAACTGATATTAAAGACATTTAAAATTTAAATAAAGCTAATTTTGCATTAAAAGTATTAGTTCAACTTTCGGGATTTGAACCATAAAATATTCAACTTCTGATACTGCAAGGCAATGCTGTTAACCACTATGCAGTTCTGTGTTGATCAAGGTTAACAATTAAGATTATTTAATCTCGTTTGAAGTATAAATCGTAAACAAACAGTGATGTCACTTTCAAAAGTACTAAATAACCTCTGACAACCTTCAAGTATGTTGAAAGCCAATGAAATCGTTGTTACTCATTTTCCCCGATTCTAAATTTCATAAGATATCTATAAACCTGTTCTGTATTTAAACAGTTAGTAGTACTTTACCATGTCAGATGGATAACAAAGTAAAACAAGAGGGCCATGGTGACCATGTGTTGCTCACCTGGGTACCATTAGCTATTATACAATGTCAACAACAGTGTCGCTAAAAACAAAGTTAATGCTACATAACACATATCTAGGCTCTGAGCCGCATGGTTTTAGGCAAAAAGATTGTTGAAGTATCAATATGAAACAAGTGAAGCCTAAAGGGCCATAGTTTCAACAATCTTAAAAGTAGAACATTAGATCAACATTAGGTAATTATGAATTTACGTTATATGTAAAATATACAGTTCTAATTTTACGATTACTACTGATTTAGCATATTTAGTACTAGTCCACTTTAGGCTTGCTTGGTCCAAAAAAACCCCTAATAGTATCAACTATGTCTATTTTTATATATTTTGGGATTACTTTCAGGTTTTCCATTCCGTGTTTTGCGTTATCACTAATGATTACATCAACTTATTGGGAACATCTGGTGTGTTATGAATATATTATTTTAACAAATTTTTGATGAGATATAGATAACAATGTATCAGCGTTCAACAATCCCTCACAAAATAAAACAAAGAAAGGAAGTCTTAACATTCTTTTTCTTAAAAGATGAGGACGTTATATCTATACGGTTCACACTCATTTTGCGCTCTACACACACTCCAAATTTAAGGAAAATTAGACGTAATGTTTAAAGTTGTCAAATATTTATTGTTTACAGTCTTAGCGAAGGTATAGTGGTCCGATTTCTAACATGACTGCGGGCTAATCCATCATGTTACATGGTCTACAATAGTTGGTCATTCAAATAATACAATAAGATACTAGAAAGTTATCTGCCACGACAGGAATATAGAATGACACTGCAATCATCTGAACAGATGACTTGTCAGTTATCTATACGCACTTTGAAATAGTAGATGTACTATGATTTAACAGCTATTATAAATTTCATGATGTCTGGTTTATTTATATATGTAATTGATTGCAACATACAGTAAACTTGTAATTACTGTTTCAGTTCAACATACCGAATTACCTTTGCCAAGACAGTGCTCGCAACAACACGGTGCCACATGTACATTAAGGAAGCTCGAAATATATACATCAACCTTGGAAAACGCCAACTACTTTTAAGAAACAACACAGGACGTCGTATCCAATCACAAAATAACTAAAACGCTTGCTTATAGTAAAAGTCCCATGCCATTCGAATCTTCACTGCGTAAAAAACAAAACTGATAACACCGTCTCCATTGAAGGAATTTCACGAGAAATTTGAAAATAAAGTAGCAAATACAGTTCAAAGTACTCTATACTGAATTATTATAGTGATGCAGCCGACTCTTCTGATGAAGATGACGTTGAAGACATTTATCATTGCAGTATATCACTTCAAAATGTGATATTTAAGTAGTTGTACTGAAGTTGTCAAAACAATTGATGCAACTTATTTCGGTTTAAATCAAGAACAAAAGGAGGTAATAAAACAAATGGAGGCGTGCAATTATTGTTAAACGTACGAATGGATGAAGGACATCACGCGAGCACAAAATCTAGCCTTCAGCCCCACATGTCGAGGTAAGCTAACAATACAATACAAGATATTACAAAACTTGTTGAAATACTACATGTCTGAAACAAGAGCTGTTTAATTGCGCATACGATTTGAAACAGTATGAAAGAAAAGTAAACAGCTTTCCAGCCAATAAGTTTGTTACCAGACAGGTAATTTTGCTTTTAAACATCAGAAGGTTGTCTACTTCGAGAAGCCTATATTTTAAATTCCATCTCAAAATATTCCTGACAGAGGTTATGTGACCTGTCACAGTTATGCATCATGTCATGATTAATGTTAAGTTTAAAATTAATATCCATTGGTAGTATAATGTGCATATTAAAGTCATAATCATTAATAAATAGCACGATTATGTTTAGTTGTAATGAAAGAAACTTCATATTCGTATCCTTAAAGCGGGATTCACGAGGGACATGATGTCCCTATTTGCGCAATGCACTTCTCCTTGATGACCTCTCTCATTGAATGACGCAATTTGAACGAGTGTCCTTCAGTAGTTTTAGAGTTAAGATCCGGACAAGAACACGTAACAAAGGGGTATAATTAAAACATTAGGCAAGGTAGAGTTATGGTTCTTGATCACTGCACTTCCCTTTGACATCCTCTCTCACTGTATGCAACTGAACAAATTGCTTTCAGCACTTTAAAAGTTATAATCTGATGAAGACACAAACAATAAGCAATGTAGAGTTATGGCTCTTGTACACTTGAGCTCATTAACTGTATGAAGTTTCAAGTAATTCCCTTAAGTGATCCGGACATGATATTTCACTAAAGGGAGATAATTAAAAAAATCTACTTAGGGTAAGGACTTTCGACACTGCACTTCCCGTTAATGTCCTTTCTCATTGTATGCATGTGGACGAATTTCCTTAAGTAAAGTTAAGATCAGGACAAGAAAATGCAACAAAGGTAAGGGGACAGAACAGACTAGTCGATTTCAATGTGCCATCGAAAGAGTTGTGGTTCTTTGTCACTGCAATGATCTATTTCACTGAATCAAATGAATCCCGTCCGAGTTATGCTTACAAATAAGGAGATAATTCAAAATGAGAAAAAACTAACATTTTAAAACTGTAAACTCCTCTGTATCCTTAGTAACCAATTATTCCTGATAAATTTGCAAGACAACTAACATTAAAATACTGTTATCTCCCCTGTGTTGCCCAATTTATCACGTGTAATCATGTATCAAGCGCACAATACGTTTTACCTGATTGTAGGCTAGTTTTCTTGGAAAATTACAGCTGGGTATATATTGATATTTGTTCCAGATATGATAAGTATACAAGTTAAAGCATTCCAAAAGTCTTCTAGAGCACCTCTGTATATATTTCTACGTTATGTAAACGATAAAATATGCAAGCCAACAGTAAGATATACACTTTCATTTCAGCTGTTTGTCAAACTTTAATAATCAAACGCATGGTCGGGCGATTTTTGCAAGTTCAACGTATAATGCATGTACAATACCCAGTGAAGATACTGTCATATAAAGGGAGTTACCGCAGTAACAAACACATTTACGGCTTGTACGGAAAAGTTCGGCTATTGGATGCAAGTTGGTTTCATCAATCAGCAGATTCGCATTTTCAATATGACAACGTGTAACTATAACAGAAACGTTTCAAGGATGCAAAATGGAGTCAAGTATGTCTGTACGAACCTAACTGTTCCTTCCTTGGGAGGAACAATGATGTGTACGTGTGTAATGACGCCAATGAATCTTTGTGTCACGTCGCAGCGTATGATGCCATAAATGACGTCAAATTACGTGCGGTCAATCAATATTGGCAAAAACGCAAGAAGAGCAATGTTTTGTTACTAAAAATGTATAAGCGCACGGAAGTACCGCCTTGAAATTCACGTAAAGTGTTCAATATCCTTGAAAATAACTTTCTGGTACTCTAGTGTAGACATTATTAAAATTACAAATGAAGGCATCGGGGGTGATGTAATTTAACACAAATGTCTTCCCTCCAGTGCAGCACTAATTTCATTTCAGATGCATGAATCGCTTTTTGGGACGGTTGTCGAAAGACAGACGATCCAGAGTGAACAAACACACAGACCATCAAAGTAATAAATGGATTTTGGCGTTACTCCGTTCCTAAAAACACAGGCAACACCGCTGAAGCGATGTCGGAAGCGGAGTGATATCTACAGTTTATTTGCCTATTTCCAATGAAATCGCATCTCCGCAGAAATGAGTTACTGACATAAAACTTACACGCCACAAAAGTGTTCGATCTTCTGCTCCAGGCTGCATATATTTTACATAAATTAGCATTACTTGCTGTCCTCAATTATCGAAAAGAATGTACTTCACAGAAACACAGTTGAGAACTGTATAGTACATGTACTGCACGCGTACATTTACAGCTGTAAGATTGCTATGTGTAGAAGTGTGCTTTGTGTTTATCTGTTTGGTGTTTGTTTTGTTTTGTTCGTGCTTTTCTCCGACAAAATTCTACTTAAAGGCACCAAAAGAATATCGTTACGTATCTTCGATAGCGTATTCTCGAGTAGTAAGTAGCTGTTTATATCCGTATTTGTTCAATGTTTATTGTAGACTAAGCATTGAAACACGCAGCAGATGTGAAAAATATGGCCAGTCATGAAGGATGGCCATATACAATTTTAAATGATTAATGTCAAGTTTTAGTGAATATACAAGTAAAAAAAGAATGAAATAAGTGAAACAAAAGTACTTTGAGTTGACTTAAATATACACAGTTGTATGAAACAAGCATGTTCTTCTAGTTGACATACGATACACCAAAAGAAAACGTCAATACACCACTGTATGAATTTTAATCTCATATAATTATTTGCATTCGACAGACTTGCAGTTCGTGCACATCGTCAGTTTTGCTACATACAATGATTAGCTGGCAGTTTATATATTTAACAGTATCAATCCTGTTTTTGTCAGACTAGTGTGAAAATATTGCTTGAAAGCAATTTGAGACATAAGCTACTGTTACGGACCTCATTTTATATCGTTGACCGTCTAGTTTTCGTTAGCGTCCTATTTTCGTGATAGTTTATATTTCTCACCTTGCCCGAGAACGTTAGTTCGTATGACGTCATCGTTTTGAGTGTAAATACGCACGAAATCCTGGTACCTGTCAAACTGCTGAAGTCGTTGAAAATGCTTTCAAAACAGGTAAAATCTTTGTTCTTGCATGTGCATATGGTATTAGCTATAAATTCCTTATGTTCCCTTTTTCTCTCACCTTAATTTTTTTTTATTTTGCTTGAAATACTTCAAAAGTTGTTGACTGCACCAGCGTCTGCTAGTCTAAGGTCACGTGACATGAAACTTCCAGTTCCGTTAAATTTTGTAACCCGTATCAGTATTTACAGGCCATTTCAAAACCCTATAGCCTTTAGAGTCTCATGATCAATTTGAAGACTAAGAAAAAGTGTTTTGTCTGCCACAATATTTGAACCAGAGCAATTGAAAAATTATGATTCCCTTATTCTTGTGAAGTGGGTAAAATGTGACTTTGATTCATGTAACCATTTGGCCATTTGGCACATTTAGTATACTGTTGTACACAGAGGGTTGTCAGGTGCAAGAAGATGTTTGAGTGTCCTTGTCACCAGTCTTTAACAGAGGAATAAATAAACAATGTAATGAACAGATACATTGTAAATATGTGTAAATATGTCTGTAGTTAATTGGAACTAGTTTTATGTTAAGACCTTTCTGTGTGGGAACTTGACTTTTGAACTGTTCTGTAATTTAGAAGTGCTTGACCCAGTTTACGGAAATTGGACGTGTTTTCAAAATGGCGGACGAGTGACTTCCTTTGTAAATAACATTTGATTTCTTTTAGAAATTTGCATATGAGGATAATTTGACTTGTGAATTTAAGGGAAGGAATAATAATTTTCTGGTAAGTAATTTCCTTTTATGGCATTTTTTTGTTTCTTTAAAATAATTTGAATACAAATGCTAACTATCACGATTTCCGGACGGTCAACGCTAATTATTGAACAATTTATATCATTTATGTCATGATTAGAAGTAGATACATTCTCCAAATTGGATTTGTTTGGCTGCGTTAAGACTGCTGTACAGTAGTTGATTTTAAATTTGCTTTAAGAATATGAATATTTTTCGACGTAGTCGTATACTTTTGATTTGAACTTCCGTTGGTATGGACGCGTTGCTAACCAACTTCGTTATAATGTGACCAATCAGAATCTGCAAATTATTGGCTAGCGTTTCGGTACCGGAATAAGCAGTGTACTGCCCGGGAGCCTTCTGAAACACAAAATGTGTATATTTTTTTATAATATAGTTATTTATAATAAATCATGTTGCAAAAAAAGAAAAAACAGAACACGTTATGTCAAGGTTTCTGGACAGTACGAAGATCAACTTTTGTATTCAACGAGGTGTTGTCCGGGGCCGGACATCTAGCGTCATTGATTATTGGCTAGCGTTTCGGTACCGGAATAAGCAGTGTACTGCCCGGGAGCCTTCTGAAACACAAAATGTGTTCATTACGTCACCTACGTCGACCATCTTTTTTTTTTTAAAGATATTACTTGTTTTAGATATGCTTAGGTGGCACTCCACACTTTTTAGCCACAAATTCGAATTGGTCAGGGGTAATTTTATAAAGTTTAGAGATATAAGGAAATTAAACAGCCCTGTGAACTTTAAATCAATTTTAAGTGCCAGATTTTGTTGTTTGAGTTTTATTTTGCATGTTTGCAAATGCGAAAACATGGGTCTGGAAAGCCAGTGCAGAGATGACATGCGCAGATGGTGACATTTTGTAAACAAGTGAAAATCAGCTCTACAGCTTAGAAAATCAAGCTTTTTACAGGGGGTACATACTTTTACTGCTTGCAAAATATTTTCGTGGTTAAGCACCATGTTCAATGTGTTTGTTTACTTATCTAGATAGTCTGCAAGCCAGAAACAGTGTCACCTAGTGTGAAATATTTGCAGGTAATTTTGTACAGGTTCGGAAAATAGGGCTAGAATGGTCTCAGACTGCAGTGAATTCTGGCCTCCGACGGTATAAATAGGAACTAAAATTTTCAGGAAAGAAAGGCAGTTCAGACTACCGAATTGTATTAATACGTTCACACTGGCAATGTGTTCACAGTGAAACACTTATTCTATTTTCAGGTTCACAGGTTGTTCATATGTGATAGGCCTACTTTGTTGGTGTCGCTCGAACAAAGCCGAGGGCTGAAATAAGTGTGGAGTGCTACCTTACAACCTGTCTTTCCTAAAACAGGAGATACCATTTTTAATCTAAGTCGCAAAAAATAAATAGTTCTTATTCTAAAGACCTAAAACAAGCCTTTATGTGTACATCAACCAAATATGTAACAGTTACTGGTTGCTGGTTAGTACCAGATGAAACAGAGTCCAAAAGTATGACATTCTGACATGCTCTTGTCCGTACAGTTTTATTAACCGAACTGAAGTCACTTTCGGTATGCACTAACCACTTCCGGTTTGAATAAACATCAGTACATGTACATTTTTCATTACCCGAACTGAAATCACTTTTGGTATGCACTTAACACTTCCAGTTTGAAATAAACATCAGCACAGGTAAATTTCGATATGAAGACTTTTTTCTTATTTACTTTTTATGAGTTAACTTACTCATTTTGTGTTTGTTTATCATCTGTACCCGTAGGTCGCACGGCTGATTTAACGGAAACTATAAAATTCTGACTCACACTAATTTCTTCAAACTAAACTCTAGCTGTCTACTACCACATTTTGAGCGCTGTATCATTGCCAGTTCACTTACACATTTGTAATCTGAAACATAAGTTTGTGAAAACTGAAAATCAGTTTTCATTTCCTTGTAATTGGCTTTCATCTAATGTTCACATTTTAACGTCTTGGATTTGAGCAGTTTAGTCTCTTTGAGTCGAGCATTTCAAAGCTGACTTAGTAGTTGAACAGAATTTGACAACATAAACCAGTGAACATTTTCACGTCTTGGAGTGAACATTTCGCTATACCACTTGGAGTTGAACTTTCAATATTACTTGCCTGAACTAAATTTATACATGCCAACACAATTGTCAAGTCAGTATTTTCAGCGCTTTGATAAAATTTCAGAATTTATGCCTTTAATTCCGGATTTCAAGCAGAATTGCTGTAGTCACGTGATCAGAAACTTTGCGTCTACAGCGTGTTCTCCGTACGTGGAATCAAAATTGGGGGCATATTTTTTTAGTATTTCTTTTGATACAGATTATGACTAGTGTTTCTTTAAAAACAATTTTGGCTTTTTTGATTATATCCTTAGTGAAGAGCATCGCTTATGCGGAAACAAGAACCGTTCGATTCAGAATCAGTTCTGTCACATGGCATTTTGATTCTAGAAGCACCAAAATCGCAGCCGTCTCTACTGAAGTGTCACATGGCTAATCAATTACCCAAGAACTCCCCCAAACTGGCCCCAATTTAACGAAAATACTTAAGTAATTACTCAGTAACATGCTCAACTTATTTCAACACTTACATCAGATTACATGTTTAATCATTTAAAGAATTCAAATTTGTCAGAATCGTATTACAATTATATACACTTTGTTAGTATTTGTGGAGGAAGTGTTACATTTAGCAAGTAATTTACACTAAGTATATTCTTAAGATTCTTAAAATTCTTAACTTGTACTCAAATGAATTTTTCGCTCAATATGACTTGCAATTAGTAATTTACAATATTTTTGTTCTTTAAACATGTTAATTTCATTAAAAAATAGACTACAACAAAATATTCTTATTTTACAGACAATTAGACTTTAAAATAACGTACTCAGCTGAGCAATTACTTAAGTATTTTCGTTTTATTGGAGCCTAAACTCATTTTATAAATTGGCGTCGCACAGGAAAAAAAACACTGAAAAATGTAAATGTAAGGTCTGAATGCCAGTTAAAGGTATTGTGTATCTTCAACGCAGTTATAACAAAACATACGGAAAACTAAATGTACGTTACATGCCTGACACTCTTATTACCACGGGAAACTAAATTTCCAAACTTTTTTCTAATATCATACATAATTATAAAGGAATAAATGTTAACCACTCTCACTTTTTTCTAAAATACAATGTCGACCTCGTCAAGCACTGAAATTTCCGTTTTCAATATTTGTGTAAAAAAAGGTGACTTGCAGTTGTGATTCAATGTTCAGCATTTTAATCAACTTTATCATTGCTATTTTAAAAATAATTTATACATTTTCAGCATTCAATAGTCAGCACAGTTGGAGTTACCACATCCGGTGCTTTAATTCTTATTCGCGGAAGTCAATGGTTTGATTCTGGTGCATCGGGACACCACACGGTCGTTTCCGTAGAAAAATCCGAATGATGTTCTAAATGGAAAGAATTTTGAGGTTTCTAGTGGGGGTGTTTTGAAAGGGTTTCGTTTATTTTAATTTATAATTCAATTTTTCATTTTATTGCGATTAGGGAGTTATTAATGATATCAACGAAAATGTATTAAACTAGCCGTACATGTATAATTATACTGTTGAAAATTGACTTTTTCATGTGTAACCCCTTTAACTGCCTCATGCCCTGGTTTCTTTTCACGCACGGGCTGTTGAGTAAATGTCACACCACGATATTGAATTAAATACAATGACAAAAGGCCCTGAGCAGTTTTAAGTATTTACGGTAAGGTTGCAAATTGGACCATGATTTTGTATTCACATTGAGATTCTTTGGGGAAAGGGATCTTCAAAAGTTGTTGAAGGTAAATATTCATTTTTACTTATTTGTCTATTGATTGTTATCATAAACTGTCATAAAGATATTTTGAAACACTGGAAACATTAAGGCGGCATAGACAACAGGGTAGACAAAGACATGGGAAGTTTGTTAAACTTAAATCAGTTATTTATTATATTGCAATCTTACATTTTAAAGTCACAGGATCACTTTTAATTTACTGATATAGTCAGATAGTAACATAAATTAATTGGTAGGATATTGATAGAACCATATTCGATTCACTCTAAAACAATGTTGACATATGCCTTTCTTTCATATTCAAGCTGTTTCTTCAGGAAAAAGAGTTGTCAGAAAGCCTTTCTTATTTTTTGCAAATACTGCGCTATGTATCTAATATGTACTTTTCGATCAAAAAGCGAAGTTAGTAATGTTTATATATACAAATAAAGGTCACTTCTGTAAGTGAGATATCGTACCTGATAAAATGAGAATTATTTGTAAATGTGTTCCTGGGACTTTAAGAAAACCATACATTAAACAACAACATTTTGTGTTATTTAGTGCTAAGCTTGTAAATGGCTCTTTGTCGCCCTCTGCGTTAAGCAGGTAACAAAATCAAATAAATAAATAAGAAGAAAAATACCTGGAGATTGAAATTGTACCTACATGTATATGTAACCTTAACATAATTGTTTGGTCTTTGGATTACCACTTATCTATACATTGATATGGAAAATATTGTTGTTCAAAGCCATTTTCCCCACACCTTACATATTTTCTAATACTACGTTATACAGTAATATCAGCTGTATAATGATTGTAGCAATGAACACTTGTTCTAATTGATTTATTTCCAGATTTAGTTGTATAATTTGAAGACTAAGTCACCAAATGCAAGGCAGACTTTGAAGTCACCAGGTGGCCTTGTCTAGGCTGGGTTCGAGTCTCTCTGTTGTTTGTTGATTGATTGTACCTGTGAACTATATCATGCCGACTAGAAAATTCATCGGGAAAATATTACATTTTTGAAAATATTTCGAGCGACTAGTGCCATAATTGTTCAAAGGAGTGCCGTCTACTGGATGAATAGAGAAAAGGACAGGCACGTTTTTGTAATAAACTGCAATTGCTCTAAATGCAAAGTTTTGGCTGGCTGCCGATGTGACTGTATGTACATGTACCTGTAATGAAAAGGATGTGTTTAACTAAGAAAAATATAATTGATAATTATGTTTACAGTACAGATTATTCGTTCAACGGAATGCTGGTGATGGTCCACTGGAATGTCACATGACGACACGAGTGTGCAAGCTGATCATAGTCTACACTGGTTATGAAGACAGACTAAACTTCCGCCGGTGAGTTTTTTTTAAATTAGTAATTATTTACATTGACTGTACAAGGTGATAAAAAGGCTGATTCACTTGTCGCCGGCCGGGTCATTAAGGCATTTAAATAACATGGATTGTATGAATTGATTAGACAAGACAATGCAATGTTGCACACCGGTCGCTAATACAGAATTGAGTTAAAGCTGCTCGCTCTCAGTTACTGTTGAAAAAAATATTTTTTTTTTCTCAAAAATTGGCATACTTATACACAAATATAAAACTAAATGCTAGAATTAAAATATAAGCAAAAATCTAGGTAGGGATTTGCAGATATCGATTGAAAATATCGGTTACACGGCACCGATACACTATATGTTTATATTGGAATTTCAAAAGCGTTATTTGAATTTGGTAGCGTATTACTTAAAATTTAGAGATATACGTGGCAGGAATTTATACTGAAGCCTTTTTGTATGACCATATGTTCTAAGATACGTTATTTACATACAGTTTCCAGAACTTTATTTTTTTTACCAAAATCTGAGAGCGAGCAGCTTTATGGATATGTGAAAAGTTTGATAGTGGCAGGTTCGACTGTAAAAGACATGTTTTAATAAGATATTCTGTTGTTACAGGTACAGAATATTCGTTTTGCAAAACTACAGAACTATTGTGCTGATTCAGCCGATTACTCCGTCACGACACAGATGTGCAATCTGCTTATGGTCTATACTGGAAGCGAAGTCAGGGTAAATGGTCTACACTGGAATCAAAGTCAGGGTAAATGGTCTATACTGGAATCGAAGTCATGGTAAATGGTCTACACTGAAATCGAAGTCATGGTAAATGGTCTACACTGGAATCGAAGTCATGGTAAATGGTCTATACTGGAATCGAAGTCATGGCAAATGGTCTATACTGAAATCAAAGTCATGGTAAATGGTCTATACTGGAATCAAAGTCAGGGTAAATGGTCTACACTGGAAACGAAGTCAGGGTAAATGGTCTACACTGGAATCGAAGTCATGGGAAATGATCTAAACTGGAATCGAAGTCAGGGTAAATTGTCTACACTGGAATCGAAGTCAGGGTAAATGGTCTATACTTGAATCAAAGTCATGGTAATTTGCCGCCACATAAATAATTGATATATATTCATTTAAAGATTAATAGTACAAGTTGATTATGTATTACACAAGTCTGAAAGGGATACTAAACTTGTCACCGGCAGTGTAGTTTAAAATTATTTATTTTACATCCAGTATATCAGATGATTGCATATGGCTCACATTGGTCGTATGAAGGCAGAATCACTTGCCGTAATATGATAACTGTTTGATGACAACTTTTTTAGCTCATCTGAACAGTATGTGCTCAATGTGAGCTATTGTGATCGTCTGGTGTCGGTTGTCTGTCGTCTGTCGTCTGTTCAAACTGAACATTGTGTATGCAATATAGGCTTTAAATTAATGATACTTGATTATAATGACTGCCTTGATAAAATCTACGTCGAGTTTAAATATGGGTCTTCTAAGGTTAAAACTAGGTCACCAGGTCAAATCATAGTAAAACCTTGGATATGCAATAGAGGTTGCAGTATGTATTGGATCTTCATGAAACTTAGTCAGAATAATTGGCTTGGAGTTTAAATATAGATTATCTGAGGTAAAAACGGGGTCACCCGGTCAAATCATAGAAAAACCTTGTGTATACCATGGAGGTCACATTTACAACCTAGTCATCACGAAAATTGATCTATATGTTTTCTTAAATGATTTCCATGTCAAGGTCAAATCTGGGTCACCTGGGGTAAAAAAATAGGTCACATGGTCAAATCAAAGAAAAACTTAAGTAACACTCTAGAGGCCACATTTATTACCCAATCATAATGAAAATTGGTCAGAATGGTTTTACCAATGGTTTCTAGGTCAAGTTCGAATCTAGGACAATAGGGATCAATTACATGTAAGTATAAAAGAAACGATATTCATATGCTGCATATGGGAAATGTACATCGCAATGTTTATCACGATACGTCAAAAGTAATTCATGAGAGTTGTCTGACACAGGTTGGTTCCAGAATCATTTCCCAGCATGGGTAAAATCATCAGAAATGTCGTTCTGATATGCAAGAAAACATATTCTGGCGTCTAGCCGGACAATGCAGATTAATTATAAAAATTCTTTCTCAAGTATAATTGCAGCACACAAGAAGAAAGTGGTTAACAATTTCTGTTTTGCCATAAGAGTATTGTGGTGATTGGAATGAATAATTTCCTAAATATATCAAGGAACTACGACCTAAAGGGAATCTGATATGGTGTCTGATATGGATAACTTGTCCGCTGACATTAATTTTACTTTTTAAGTTTGACAGAGAGATGTTGATTACTGGAAGCGCGTTCCTTTCGCAAAAAACAGAGAGAAGAAAAGAGTTCCTATATAGTTATGTATTTACTTCTGGAATGTAATTTATGTTGCAAATATTGTATCGCCATTGTGTTTGATCTGCAAGATATGCAAGTTTTATTGTGTTTCATCTGATAGCAAGTTGTTTATTTATGCGTCTTTCTTTCATCTTCCAATTTTCCCATTTTAGCTCAATAGAGCTTCTCTATGTTATACAACTTGATAGTACCTGTTACAAAAACTTGATGTTTCGGTTTGAATTGACTTCATAGTTTGCTTCTGTTCTCAGACTGAGTCACTATATTCAAACAGAGGCCGTATGAAGGACACGCAAACATCAGAATAAACGTTCTGACCATTTTTATGATTCAGTATAACATGAGTGTTCAAAGAATTCTTTAAAATTGACTTAGTATCATTGTTTTTATTCTGATGATGTGCAGTTCCAATTTGCACAAAAGATAATGAAGACAAAGTTTTTGACATTTTGTTATGAAAATTGTGTAAACATGTAGTGAGCTAAAACGTGTATGAACAATAGTCACTAAACATTACAGAAATGTCTATTGATGCTATATGTCTAAACATTAATATCATTACTATTGATAAATATTCCAGACAGTGCTGGAAAGATTTCTGAAATGTTTCAGGCGTAGCTGTTGAAATAAGTTTTAACAAATTCCCTGCTACTCCATAAAAAATTCCTGGACATGCTGAAATTTGTTGAAGAAATTGTCATGTGTTCCAGCCATTGTTTGAGGATATTCTTGACTATGTTGGAATTTAGTCGTCTTGCATGTTGCCTCTAGTTCCGTGCTTCTGTGTGGGGCTTCTTGCAATATGGAAATATTTGGTTAATACTCCACGCAAATTCCATCGTGGAATTTTATAGACATATCCATATTAACAGTGTCCTTGAACTTTAGAAATTAAGTCATTTAGTTGAACAACGAAGTTACTCTTGTCCTAAAATAGAATGTTCATACACATAGTACATAGTCACTCATAGCAGGTGTCAGCATTGGATGTTAAAAAACGTCTAGGTGATTGCGCACAACATATATTTCACTAATGCATAATGGCATTATGAAAGTGGTTCAATCAGTGAGTCTGCCCTGCATGAGGCGATGAAATGTGCGGCATACCTCATGTTCCAGACAGGACTTGGGAGTATGATGGGTCCAGAAATAACAAACAAAAAAACACCCTGTCACTGGACTTGTGTATAATCCAGGAGTAGATAGGACGACTTGAAGATTTTCAATTATCGTCTTACATTTTATAATATAAAAAGTTTAGTACATGTATTCAAAACTTTTGAAAAATGAAGCAAACTAAACAAAAAACCTAAAGCGATTTAAATTTCAGCATAGCCCTGAACAAATTTCAGTTTAAGTTTGAACCATGGTTGTATCTGCATGGAATACATTTCAGTCTGGTCAAAAATATTTAAGTTGTAGCATTGAAACTTCCTAGGACAAGGATCTACATTTTCCACTGTAGCGTGGACTATTTGCCAGGACACACTGAAATTTGTGCAATGTGTAATTACATACAGATGAACAATAATTACAATGAATCAGATCCTTCAGGACAATTGATCAGGGCAGTTGAATACACCAATGTTCTTACTCTCTTTGTCAAAGTCAATCAGGGTCTCTGTCCTACCCGATCGACTACTGTAAATGATAGTAAATATTTCTGTAATGTTTAGTGACTGTTGTTCATACACTTAATAACTCACCACATTTTAACACAGTTTTCATAATGAAATATCAAAAACTTTGTCTTGATTATCTTTTGAGCAAACTGGAGCTGCACATTATGAGAAAAAAAGTAATGATACTAAGTCAATTTTAAAGGGATCTCTTTGAACGCTCATTTTATGCTAATTCATGAAAAGGAACATTTTTTATGTTAACGTGTTTATCATACAGCCTCTACTGGAATATAGTGACTCAGTCTGGGATAAATGTACCACAGAAGAGAAGCAAAATATGTTGTCAAGTCAAACCGAAATATCAAGAAGTGTAACAGATGCCACCTAATTGTGTAACATAGAAAAGCTCTGTTGAACTAAAATGTGAAACTTGGAAGATGGAAGAAAGACGCATAAATTGACAACTTGATATAAGATGAAAAACAATAAAACTTGCATATTTTGCAGATCAAACTCAATCGCGATACAATATCTGCAACATAAATTACACCCCAGAAGTAAATATATAACTGTATAGGAGCTCTTTTATTCCCTCTGTTATTCGCGATAGGAACACGCTTCCAGTGGTCAACATCTCTGTGTCTGCTTTAAAAATAAGATTAATGACACCTCAATAATTGTTTAAAGCTTGGACAAGTAAGGCATATTAGACACCATTCCAGATTGCTCCTTTATAATGTATTTAGGAAATTATTCATCGAGTTACAATGCTCTTGTGGCAGAACAGAAATAGTTAACCACTATCTTCTTGTGGTGCAATTATACTTTAGAAAGAAAAAGATTTTTAATTAATCTGCATTGTTCGGCTACGTATCAAAATCTGTTTTCTTGCATATCGGATCGTCATTTTGGATGATTTTACAAATGCTGGAAAATCGGTCTGGAACTCCCCTGTGCCAGACAACTCTCATGTGTTACTTGGGACGTATCTTGATAAATATGATGACTTCACTTTCCCAAAGCATATGGATATCTTTTGTTTTAGCTCACCTGAGCACTATTGTGACCGCTCACCGTCCGGCGACCTTTCAAATCTTCTTGTGAAACTACTGGACCATTTCCAACTGAACACACGAATGTTTTCTAGGTGACCCTCAGCAAAGAGTGTCAAAATGAAGTACTTCTGATAAGAACTCTCGTTGCTATGATAACAAATAGGAAAACATTCTTTTCAAAAACTGGAAGATCAAGAGCTTAGATATTTGGCAAGTAGCGTTGTCCAGTGGACCTCTACCACGGTAGTTCCAATTATAACCCTTTGTGGCAAAATTAACCCCGCCCTGGAAGTCACACTTATATAAGAGGACATTTAAAATCTTCTCTAAAACCACAATACCTAGAGCTTAGATAGTTGGTATGTATCCATACCGGATATTTACATCGATTCTATTATAATTGGGATTACGTTAATGCTGGTCGCAATGAGACATTTTGTTATTTTGCAAGAATGTTGTTTTCGTGATCACAGTCCAAACTAGTCACAAATGCAGACTCACTTGTCGCCAACAGAGTAACTGTCGTTATATTTTTGGCTGGCTACAAGTTCACCCTGTAAATACATGTTTAATAGGCCTATCTATAAGAAACAAATATTGTTCAATTCTAATTATAAATTTTGGTATATATGAGTTAAAATAAAAAGGACATTTTGTTATAACAGAGATAATAGTTACAGGTACCAAATATTGGTTGAAGTATGAGAATTACAATGAAACTGAATGAGCAGATTTTCCCCTGACGACACAGATGTGCAAGCTGATCATGGTGACTCACCTGGTTATACACGTAATGAAAAGCATATTTGTAGGTACATATTATTCATTTGCATAATTATGTAATTAACAACCGTAATTGAGATGAATTTCATCTGACGACACTGGTCAATGTGCAAGTTAATCATGATCTGTATTGGTCCAAAAAGCAGACTCACTTGCTGCCAGATGGGTTCGAGCCCTGTGACCATGTCTCTTTATGTGAGAAAGTTAACAGTTTCTTACAGAGGATAGGGATCTATATAGTACTGGTTATCCCCAGGAACGATAATTGGGTAATCTGCCCGCCTGTAAATATGATCGTCGAAATACGGTTGAAACGTACAACAACAATAACAACTTGCCGCCAGTAGGTTAGTTTTTACTTATTGTTTTAGAAATCGAATGAAAATTTCACACTGTTTAAGATTAGCGTCTAATAAACCACGATTTGAAGTTCCGATTCGCAGTAATACACCACGAAGGCCATCAAGTCGACCATTTATACATTTAAATCTGTTTTTCTGTAAATAGTTATATTTCTATGCCATTTTATTACATAGAGAATGAAATAAACAACTGTTTTTTTTCAGTTCAAACGAACTGATATTGATGCCCTCAAATGTGGGTATATTAAAATATCACCGTCCATTCGTTCGTCCGTCCCATTGTCCGGCCTGTAACTTTGTCATTCACGAAGGGATTTTCATATAAAATGGCACAAATGTTCAGCACATGAAAACGACGTGTCATGTGCATTAACCACATCCCTACCTCAAGGTCAAGGTCATACCTAGATTTTAAAGGTCATGTATACATGGTAACTCTGTCATGCATGGACGGATTTTACAATAACATGGAACAATTGTTTCGCACATGGAGATATGACGTGTTATGCGCAAGTTCTGTATCCTTTCCTTGAAGGTCAATGTCGCACTTAGACGTCACAGGCTTTAAAATCCTGTATATATTCATATGTTAATTTCCGGATTGTAATTCTATTATATTTGAAGGTTTACAACATGAATTTGCACAAATGTTCAGCGCACGGAAATAAAGTGTCTGTTGCTAGTACCAGGTCACACCTTGAAGGTCAAGGTCATACATAGGCTCTTAGACACCACTTTGGGGGCATTCGTCACTTATGAGGGACAGATCTTGTTTGTTCAATTATTAAGAAAGCTTTCGTTATATTAGATCGCTCTCAAACACTCATTCCAGATCTTACTACGCTCGCACGAGAAAGGAAGCGGGATTTTCATCACTGCTACACAGCTGAGTGGACTGATGTACGAGTGGCATCTGTGCCTTCTCCAATGACACACCTTGTGCCCCGGCTAGGATTCGAATCAGGGATATTCTGTTCTGGAGGTAAATGCCTTACCTGCTGAATTATCGAGCCCCACATGAGAGGGAGGCCCCGTGGTGTAGGGGAAGAGCGTCGGACTCTTTATCTATAGGTTGTAAGTTTGAATCACGACTGCTGCATTTGACCACAACTTCCACAGTCCCTTTCAGCCCCAGTTCTAGTCAGAACTCCAGGAAGCAGTCTTCGAGAATTCATGTTAAATGATTAACCAAGAGGCCTACACAGAATATTTAGACAGTAGATCATTTAAATATAGCCCTTATGCTCAGACGAGCATAAACTACTGCATTTTGGCTTCTGTGACAGAGTTAGGTAGAATTAGCAGAGTCTCTTCCTATAAGCAAGGTTTCTAAGCCAGTAATGTTGATGGCTGATACGCAGTATCGTCTTTACTCGCCGATATTTTGGTACCCTAACTGAATATAGACCAATTTGTGGACTATAGATTTGCTCTGTTCTGTCTATCCGTCTATCAGATATGTAGGAGGTTGGTGTTGCTTAAGATATATTATGTTTATTCCGTTGTCATAGGGAGACTGAATACCGTAGGTCCAAAACGGAAAAGGTGGTGCAAACAAAAGTATGAGGTTATGGTCATCTTCAAGTTTGTAACTTTCACAGTCGCGAAAGAAAAAAAGAGCCGGGTTTTTCGTTATATTTTCACTGTTCTTTCGGGGTCTTATCTTGTCTCGGGCGTTAAATATGTTGAGAGCAGCCTCTACTCGGGATACATAAATAATGAAACGTATCCAATATTGTATTGCTTTACTAGTATTTAAAGAAAAAATGTCAATTTAAACTAAAACAAATATAACATTTAATAATTAAAATGCAAAATATAAAATTAAACAGTCATCCTTAGGCATTAATAAGTTGGTCATCGGAATTTCTTAGGCGGCGAGCAGAAATCCATTTTATTTGTTAAGAAGAAATTATGGAGCGAGCGAAGAGCAAAGAAATATATCTATTTATGCTTCATTATAATTAATAATTTATCATAGGCTGATTCTCTTGCTTTTTTCAACTTAATTATTACTCGTTTAAAAGATTGCTGACTTGTTGATCTGATAAAAGTTTGTCATCACATTAAACATTATTTCATTTAATTCATATATGGTGGCGCTTCTTCCCACGGATATTTTGGCATGTTCGTTTACAATGTTTTGAATAGGGTTTCATAAATCCAATGCATATCATCTACATCGTCAAAGATATTTGCTACATGGAATGGTTCAACAAGTATTCATTAAAAGTTTGTTCATTAAGTTTTAGCTCGACTATTTGAAGAATAAGGAGGCTATTGCTCTCGTGTCGGCGTCGCTGTTGCCGTCGCCGTCTGCGTTAGTTATTTTTTTATGAATTCTATTATCTTCTTTACCAGCAAACATATTTACTTCAAACTTGGCGTACAGAACACAGAAACTAAACCTTAGCTATTACTATCCATTTCTCAATTTTTCATCATCAAACTTTCGAATTATATTGCTTATGACAACATGGTCGTGATGTACCTCCTTTACCTAACCCCCTTTCTCTACCCCCATCCAACTCCACCCACCCCACGAAAAAAAGATCTCGATTTTGTTTGCTTAGACAAAAACACTTTTTTTACTGACAAACCCTCGAATAGTCGAGCTTGCAGTCATTAGACAGCTTTTTTTTTATAGCTTCTTAAATAAACTTTTCCACTTTTTACTAGATTTATTTAGATATATGTTGACAATAAACTAACCTGGTACAAGCAAATTGACAATGTCTGTAAAAAACTGAATAGCAAATTTGCCCTGTTAAAGAACATAATATATTACCTCACACCTGAAATGAAAGTTATGTTTTTTAACGCCCATATATTGCCCATATTTGACTACTGCTGTACGGTCTGGGGCAAAGGAACAACTAATTATGTGAATAAGATAAATATACTACAGAAACGAGTTGCAAAAATAATACTTAATAAACCGATGCGAACACCATCGGCAGAGCTATTCCAAGAATTAAAATGGTTGAGTTTTTCAGACCGATGCAAATACCACTGTGCTGTCCTGGTATATAAAATTATGAATAACAAGGCCCCATCATATTTGGCAGATATTGTAACGTTCTCTGACAATAAAACATACCAGTTAAGATCAGTATCAAACAAGCATCTTGTCTTACAGATAATACCTCGTACTAAATACATGGAAACATCATTCACAAATTATAGCAAAAATATATGGAATGACATTCCTTTAAATATACGTACCTCGAATACTCTTAAAACGTTCGAAGGAAATTATAAGCATTATTTATTGTGTGAATGATAAGTTAATTTACATTTTCTTTAACATATTTATATGTTTAATTTATATTCATGTCCTTTGAGTGTCTGTCAGTGAATGTTTATGTATGAATGCATTTATTAACAGAATGTTTAATAGTCTTATATGTAAATGTGTCTTTCTAGTTTTAACTTTGACAGGTGATTTATTTTTAGCTCGACTATTCGGAGAATATGGAGAGCTATTACAGTCACTTGTGCGCCGGCGTCGGCGTCGGCGTCGGCGTCGGCGTTGCTTCTTTGGTTAAAGTTTTGCCTGCTAAGTACTATCATGCACATATCTCAGTAACCACTTATGATATTGACTTGAAACTTTGTTCATGTCTTTAGGGGTGTCATACAATCAAGTCAGATAACTCTTGTATAAATTTAGTACAAATTATGGCCCTTGTTTGACTTTGAAAATTTGGTTAAAGTTTTGCCTGCTAGGTACTATCATGCACATATCTCAGTAACCACTTATGATATTGACTTGAAACTTCGTTAATGTCTCTAGGGGTGTCACACAGTCAAGTCAGATAACTCTTGTATAAATTTAGTACAAATTATGGCCCTTGTTTGACTTTGAAAATTTGGTTAAAGTTTTGCCTGCTAGGTACTAAATTTGGTTAAAGTTTTGCCTGCTTGTACTATCATGCACAAATCTCCGAAACCACTTGTGATATTGACTTGAAACTTTGGTCATGTCTTAAGGGGTGTCACACAGTCAAGTCAGATAACTCTTGTATAAATTTAGTGCAAATTATGGCCCTTGTTTGATTTTGAAAATTTGGTTAAACTTTTGCCTGCTAGGTATTATCATGCACATATCTCAGTAACCACTTATGATATTGACTTGAAACTTTGTTCATGTCTTTAGGGGTGTCACACAGTCAAGTCAGATAACTCTTGTTTAAATTTAGTACAAATTATGGCCCTTGTTTGACTTTGAAAATTTGGTTAAAGTTTTGCCTGCTAGGTACTATCATGCACATATTTCAGTAACCACTTATGATATTGACTTGAAACTTCGTTAATGTCTCTAGGGGTGTCACACAGTCAAGTCAGATAACTCTTGTATAAAGTTAATACAAATTATGACCCTTGTTTGACTTTGAAAATTTGGTTAAAGTTTTGCCTGCTAGGTACTAAATTTGGTTAAAGTTTTGCCTGCTTGTACTATCATGCACAAATCTCCGAAACCACTTGTGATATTGACTTGAAACTTTGGTCATGTCTTAAGGGGTGTCACACAGTCAAGTCAGATAACTCTTGTATAAATTTAGTGCAAATTATGGCCCTTGATTGATTTTGAAAATTTGGTTAAACTTTTGCCTGCTAGGTATTATCATGCACATATCTCAGTAACCACTTATGATATTGACTTGAAACTTTGTTCATGTCTTTAGGGGTGTCACACAGTCAAGTCAGATAACTCTTGTTTAAATTTAGTACAAATTATGGCCCTTGTTTGACTTTGAAAATTTGGTTAAAGTTTTGCCTGCTAGGTACTATCATGCACATATCTCAGTAACCACTTATGGTAGTTATATCAAACTTAGCAATAGTGTTCAGGGGTACATTTTGTATCAAACAATTAATTTACCAAAAATTAAATATATAGTGATAGATTTTGACTTTTTTATGATTCAACTTTCCTAGTTTATACTTAATAGTTAGCAGAATTTTGTTTTGCTATTATACTGATAAAAGTTTTGTTTTATTAGCAAACACCCACAATAGTCGAGCTTGCTGTCTTATGGACAGCTCTTGTTAAGTATAATCCTTTTCTTTTGTTTCTTTACTTTGAAGGCCATATTGAAAATTAGAATATGTGTTTTCATATGTCTAAATGTGTAACCTTCGGTAAATAAAGCTTTTGTTATTATTATTATTATTATTATTATTATTATTATTATTATTATCTATGTGACTGTTTGATACATATATGATGTCTAGAGTTTGTAAAATCAGATCAACCAAAGAAGGACTACTTTTCTTGAAATTGTTTTTTTTTTAAATATCAAGTACTAATTTGTTAACTAGCTCTTCAAGTTTATGTTTATTCTGTCTTGTGTTCGCCTTTTAGTGTTTTTAAGCTCATCTGACCACGAAGAGGTCATTGAAAGTTTTTTAGGATCGCCGAGTGTCCTTCGTCCGTCTGTCCGTCTGTCCTTCCAAAGTTTATGAGTTACAGTCAGAAAAGTTAGCATGATGATTATCAGCATGTGAAGTTGTGAACCTGGGGTTTTAATGCGGATTCATCCAGTATTGGCGGAGTTATGGCCTTTGACTAAATACAAATTAACGATTTTCATTTTGTGTCAACGCCATGAAACCAAATAGGAACGTTAATCAGCATGTGTAGATGGGCATTTAAGGTTTGTTTGCGAAATCATACATTATGGGTTGAGTTATGATCCTTTACTTAGAGAGAGAAAATTGACAATGTTTATTAGCATGTGTAGGTTTTCTTGCGGAAACATACAGGAAGTGACAGGAATCAAATGAAACTCCAAAAATATCAAGCCTTGTGCATATTGTCGGTATAGTGCGTTTGGTTTTGTTGTTATGTTTTTACCCTTTGAGTTTTTCATAGATTTAGTGTACATAGAGAAATTAGCTGCGTTATTACAAAGAAGGTATCTTTCTGCTGGTAGTGGGAAAACAGAAAACGTAGACTATAAAAAGCGAAAACGGTGAATAAAACAGCGTCTCAAATTAAAAATAGCCACCCACTTATATGCGTAACTTAAAAAATTAAAGTCAACGGTCGGGATTCGAGCCCATGGTCTGAAGTAATACAGGGTTATACAAATGTACACACTAATTATACAAAAACAATCATAAAATCAAGCAATCATTTTAAGGATTTCCTCAAAGGAGCATACATACAAGAATTTTATGGATCTTTAATAACATGTTTAAAGGTAAGTTTTAACTTTTATCACAGCACATACAGAAATCCAAAGTTTGCTAACAACCTCCACGTTTATCAGAAAAGTCGGAAGGACATCAATGGAATTTAATATGAATTTTTCCCCATATCGGTGTAATGTGATAGTAGTATTGTTTTTAGGCTCTTGAAGCTAGCTTTCTATTCAATCAATGAAATTCTTATTGATCTTAATAAACGCCATTTTGAAGTCTAGTTAAAACCTGATTAAATGAATTACAAATTACGTTTAATAATTAAGACTGGGATTTTCTAGCTTGTTATAAGACTATGGTGCTTGAGAATCATCTTTAATGTGTATACAAAATCCCCATTGATTTATTACTGGCAAATGCCATTACTCATTAGTTGCGATGGATTGATTTAATATTATATTCTTTACGGCTTATCTCTTCTGTACCTCATTTCCAGACTATATAACATCAAGAAAGGATACAACTGAAACAGTAGTATGTTTTTTATGACAACCAACAAAAAAAATGCCATAGCCAAACAGCATGCACATGGCCGTTGGCAAGTGGTAACGCGCTGAACAATAATCAAAGGGGTTACATGCAGGATCAATTCCCTGCTCCACCACTCACGAAAGTGATGATCTTTCGGATGAGATACTTTAAAACGATGTCCCCTGTATTGGCGCTACACAACAGGCATTTTAAAAAACCGGGGTAGCTCTAGTCTGGTTCCCGACTTCCTATAATTGTTACGTAGTAATAAGGGGAAGGAACTCCAGACTGGGGTAGCTCTGGAACTGGAACACTTTGTACCTCGTAACCTAATTTAACTAACCTCTTCTTTCGGGCGTTGGTCATATTGAGTATCCGGTACCGAGGATTGACTTCTAAAATTAGCAAAGTATCTATAAAAGTAATTGAAATTGATTTAACTTCTTTTTGCAAATGGGGAGGCTGTATTTCATTTAAGTTATTAGATGAAACCGCTTAGAGCACAGAAGGCTTATGGCTATATTCAGAAACGTTCCTCGGCTCGCAAGGGACCTTTGGGTAGATCTGATTGGCCAATGAATCATTAAAAACAATAACCTAGCCAATTCTAATTAAATGTAATAATCAGTTGACCAATGAACGGCATGTAACGGACTATTTCTTGTTGGAGGTCGAGTCAAGGAAGGTGTCTGAATATAGCCACTAGATCATCGTAATAATCACTTGATATGTAGTAATTGTTTATGCGCTAGCCCGCTTCTAGTGAAAAAAAAACTAGCCACAAGCGAACAAGACAGAACAGCTTAACTATAGCTTAACTATTGAGGAAAAGCAGGATATGTAACTCCTAATTGGTACAATGGTATGACATGCACGACTGTAAATAGCATAAACAGATCTGACTGTGATAATAACTTGATAAATCCATGAAAAAATAGAGTTAATATCTAACCACTTGTTTCAAAGAATTGCTTCAGTCCATAGCACCTATACTTCAGGGATATTTCCCTTCGAATTTTTGCAGTGAAGTTTTGCAGAAAAATAAAAAGATTATGACTAGTTTATAAAGCAATGCTTCTTATGTTTCTGTAAAACATATATATGGAACACAGGTCATCCAATATGTTTTTGAACAATTTTATTTAGGGGGAATTCGTTGATTTTTTGTATCAAGTAAGACTATTTTCTCATTACTTGTCACGTGCACGCACGCACACATAGTGTCTGTTATATAATTTCATGTTACATATTGGCTACTACATCACAGCTGCATGTAAACATATACAAATGTATTTACTGTATAGACTGAAAATTAGTCAAATTTGCCATAGTAGCAACATTAAAGCAAGCATCCATGTCAAATTATAGTCAACAATTTTGATGAAGCAACTTAAATCCAACTAATTATCATTAACGATTTGCTAATTCAGTGCAAACGCACCAACTATAAGGCTAATTTAATACATTACTTCGAAAAATGTGAATTACATGTATGATTATACTAACTTGAAGTTACAATTGGATTCTGAAACACTACACCTACATATTCTTTTACAATTTGGCGCCCATTTAAGCAGTATTTCAGGAAGGACCAGACTAGACTCGTATCCTCCATAAGAAACTGCCTGTTTTCCCTCACGCAGTCCGGTGTTGCTAAAACTGCACACTATTCTATGATCTGCAAACCCAGTTCCCGTCACCATCGGGTCTCATTGCTCTGTTCCCTTTCTGTAATTTATTGTTACACTGAATTAATTTCGTTACATGAAAATCAGAGTCGTTTGTAGCCATGGCGAACCTACCTGAACCCTTAACGTACCATGCAAATGTAGCAATGGTGACACTACCTGAATCTATAAATGTAAATTACAAATCTAGTGACGTTGACACTACCAAGATCTATAACGTAACATGAAAATGTAGCGATAATCTATAACGTAATTTGCAAAGGAAGCGAGGGCGACACTACCTGAATCTATAACGTAAATTGCAAATGAAGTGACGTTGACTCTACCTAGATCTATAACGTAACATGGAAATGTAGCGATAATCTATAACGTAAATTGCAAACGAAGCGATGGTGACACTACCTGAATGTATAACGTAAGTAGCAAATGAAGTGACGTTGACACTACCTAGATCTATAACGTAACATGGAAATGTAGCGATAATCTATAACGTACATTGCAAATGAAGCGATGGTGACACTACCTGAATGTATAACGTAAATTGCAAATGAAGCGATGGTGACACCACCTAGATCTATAACGTAACATGGAAATGTAGCGATAATCTATAACGTAATTTACAAATGAAGTGATGGTGACACTACCTGAATCGATAACGTAAATTGCAAAAGAAGCGATGGTGACACCACCTAGATCTATAACATTACATGGAAATGTAGCGATAATCTATAACGTAATTTGCAAATGAAGCGATGGTGACACTACCTGAATCTATAACGTAAATTGCAAATGAAGCGATGGTGACACTACCTAGATCTATAACGTAACATGGAAATGAAGCGATAATCTATAACGCAATTTGCAAATGAAGCGATGGTGACACTACCTGAATCTATAACGTAAATTGCAAACGAAGCGATGGTGACACTACCTGAATGTATAACGTAAGTAGCAAATGAAGTGACGTTGACACTACCTAGATCTATAACGTAACATGGAAATGTAGCGATAATCTATAACGTACATTGCAAATGAAGCGATGGTGACACTACCTGAATGTATAACGTAAATTGCAAATGAAGCGATGGTGACACCACCTAGATCTATAACGTAACATGGAAATGTAGCGATAATCTATTACGTAATTTGCAAATGAAGCGATGGTGACACCACCTAGATCTATAACGTAACTTGGAAATGTAGCGATACTCTATAACGTAAATTGCAAATGAAGCGATGGTGACACTATCTGAATGTATAACGTAAATTGCAAATGAAGCGATGGTGACAACACCTAGATCTATAACATTACATGGACATGTAGCGATAATCTATAACGTAATTTGCAAATGAAGCGATGGTGACACTACCTGAATCTATAACGTAAATTGCAAATGAAGCGATGGTGACACCACCTAGATCTATAACGTAACATGGAAATGTAGCGATAATCTATAACGTATTTTACAAATGAAGCGAGGGCGACACTACCTGAATCTATAACGTAAATTGCAAATGAAGTGATGGTGACACCACCTAGATCTACAACGTAACATGGAAATGTAGCGATAATCTATAACGTTAATTGCAAATGAAGCGATGGTAACACCACCTAGATCTATAACGTTACATGGAAATGTAGCGATAATCTATAACGTAATTTGCAAATGAAGCGATGGTGACACTACCTAAATGTATAACGTAAATTGCAAATGAAGCGATGGTGACACCACCTAGATCTATAACGTAACATGGAAATGTAGCGATAATCTATAACGTAATTTACAAGTGAAGTGATGGTGACACTACCTGAATCTATAACGTAAATTGCAAAAGAAGAGATGGTGACACCACCTAGATCTATAACGTAACATGGAAATGTAGCGATAATCTATAACGTAATTTGCAAATGAAGCGATGGTGACACTACCTGAATGTATAACGTAAATTGCAAATGAAGCGATGGTGACACCACCTAGATCTATAACGTAACATGGAAATGTAGCGATAATCTATAACGTAAATTGCAAATGAAGCGAAGGTGACACTACCTGAATCTATAACGTAACACCACGGTCGTAACGGCTTGTAACAAATCTTTCAAATTTTGTGCTAAGACGCTGCGCTGCTAATGTTAGAACTTCAAAACCCAACGGTAATACACATTTTGTTTTTGGATGAGTTCGTTCCAGGTGGCAACTCGGATTCAGTCTGTTACTTTATTGCTTTGTAGTGAGCCCGAGAAATTATGCAGGCAAAGCTCTTTACGTGTTCGTGAAGGCGGTGAAAACGTTGTCTTTTTTTCGATATATGTATACTATATCTAAAGCATGTATCTATTCCACGATCTGTTCTAATAACTTGTTAGATTTGACTTAAGATCAGCTTGTCGCTGGTTTTGGTGGTGTGTTTGGACCTCATGTACTTTTTTTGTTTTAAATTGAGATGCATTATTTAGTACACGAGTGTTTTAAGTACGCAATTTTGATGATTGACAACTACTGCATTCTGGAGTGTTTAAAGCAGTGTGTTAATTGTTTGTGATTCCTCCACCTTATAAAGCATCAGCAGACCCAATAAACTTATCTAAACTACAGCCACCTTCTCCACCTAATCGGCATTAAACTAATTTTTTTAGTCGGCGTTTTATTTGACATTGTCAAGGTTATCACAAAAGTTGGGGACAAGTTGTTATTAACGATTATTTTTTTTATCATTATTATTATGTCGTTTCGTTGAATAAAATCATTGAAATTTAACCAAAGTATTCACCTGAAACAATGATGAAATATTCCATCGCTATGAGAATGAAAATATCATGTTTGATAATAATCAAGATTTTCTTAAAATTCGATCCCATAATTAATTAATGCAGTGGGTTCGACCTTGCAACAAAAAGGCGCTCCTACATGTACGAAGTCTTTCTTAGTTTGGTTCCCAGCGTAGTTCTTTTGTGTTAAGTTTCAGCTATATTTCAACATTATGTTTATATTTTTGAAAGCAAATAAAACATATAATTTTTATCTGGGTCAGTCTTTCTTTTACTTTATGTATATAACCTGTTACAGTTGAGCACACACATGTGTTTGTAAATATATAACCTCTGACAATGCATCAGGGAAACGGCTCTTATGCTCGAAAATCATTACTTCGTCATGAATGATAACTCTCTGAAAATAGCCTAAAGTAGTGTCTCCATGAGAAGTCAAAAGTCATCATAAATAATGACCTGAACAGCAAGTGTGTTAAAACTCGGTATATATATATATATGTTTGTGTAGAGACGCGTCAGGCAATCGATTCTTTGGCTCAGTAGTTAGACCGTTGGTGTAGCAAACTACTTATAATCCAGGTGGTATGAGTACGAATTGCACTCACAGAAGGTCTATTTAAATTCACGTACTTGTACATTTATATAAATATTCTCCATGTGTGAAAGTTGCATGTATCAGACACTTTTAGGTCTTCAGAATCTTCTGCGCCGACTTGAAGTTGTGCATCAATGTTTTTCTTGTATCTCATGAAATACACACGCTAATGATCGCTTATACAGCGTGTACAAAATTTAGTAACCAATACATAAACGCTGCAGTCTTTGCGGAAATCACAGATAAACAATAATTAAGCGGCTATCGGAAGAACATCTATGACTTCTGGCTGACAAAGGTTGATATTTTCTATTCCAAAAGATAATTTGTTTTTGATTTAGAGCAGTGGTTTATAAATTTTATAAGTGTGGGACGATTATGTTTGGACGTTGTTATGTTGGATTATTTCAGGTATGTAACATGCCAAATATGTGATAAATAGTTTCGTTCTATCGTATATTAATGATATTATCCTTCAAAATGACCATAATAATTCTAAGAAAAACACCAATAACTGATTTATTTTACTTGAAAATAAGCAGCGCCAAACTTAAAACCAAAGTTTATGAATCTTTGTCAAAGATTTTTTATGATCAATATTACCATTGAATATAGAGAAAATTATCCATGAAAAATTGACTATCCCAATCAAAAATTGAGAATCCATACATATTTATGGCCATTAGCTTCACTGCGAAAGTTTGAGGCAAAACATCAAATTCAGGAGCATTATTGAAATCAGTGCGATGAAGAGAAACACTGAAACCTGCTTGAAAAAAATAAACACATGGTCTAAATTTCATGACTGTGGCTCTACGTACAAAGAAGTAGATTAAAAGGTCAAAGTAATGGTCAGCTAGGTTAAATTTTATTATTGCAATTTGTTTTATAATACATGTACTTATAATGTTATGTGTGCACATGTATCAAATGCAAAAACATACGTTTAAGCTATATTTTTAAAATGTGTTTGCAAAACTGCACACATGGTCCAAATTTCGTTCCTAAAATATTTCCTTGCAAAAGTCTACATAAATCAAGTAATCCCCGGGGAGGGGCCAATTTTGACTTAAAACATTTTGATAGACGGCCACTTGGCAATGCAACATACCAAATATCTAAGTTCTGGGCCTTATGGCTTTGCATAAAAGGATATGCTAGGTATTTTCTTATGTAGGTCTTTAGAAAACAAGATTGAGTAGACCAGTTTGTTCCGTTCCTGCTCTGATAATGCCTCATGGTCCTCTACTAAGACTGTGCAAATTATAGTCCTGAGTTCAAAACTGGACCATTGGTCACTTTTTATATACAATTTGAACAATCTTGGTAGAGGACCACTAGACAGTGCTACATATTATATGTCTCATATCTACGCCTTACGGTTTTGGGTAATACCATTTATAAAGTACGAGTATTTTCTTACATTGTATATAAGTCTAAAACCAAGTGACCAATGGGACGGGGTCAATTTAAACCCAGGGTTACGATTTGCACAATTATGGAAGAGGACCATTAGGCAAAGCTACATACCAAATATGTAAGCTCTAGGCCTAATGGTTTTGGACAACGAGATTTTAAAATATTTACCTTTATAGATCTATATTAAAAGTGAACCCCTATTTTGACCCAAAAGTTTAAGTTTATATTGTTATAGGACTACTAGGACATGCTACATACTAAATATCTAAGCTTGATACCTTTAAGTTTTGAACAGGAAGATATTTAAAGTCTTTCCTTACATAAGTCCTTACATAAGTCTACAATAAACAAGTGTCCCAATTGGGCGGGGCCAATTTGGACCTTCAGAGGTAAATGACCTCTCGGAAATTCTACAAACCAAATATCTAAGCCCAATGCATTGCGGTTTTGGATTAAAAGATAGTTCAGTTATGTCCTTATATAAGTCTCAGAAAACAAGATTGACAGCAGATACTTAACCAGCGTGGCTAAATTTCTGTCCTGATTAGGCCCTTGATTAAACTCATCCAAGATCTAATGGTCATACGCATTTTCTCAAGAATTGCTTATGATTGCTTAAGAAATGTTTCCGAGAGTGTAAACAAGGTCAATTATAGAACATGTTTATATACCAAGGGGTAATAGCTCTGTAAGTATTGGTCCGATCTGACCAAAAAACGAAGTTGATCAAGACCCTGTAGTCATCCACATTCTTTCTACATTTGGTATTGAATGCTTTGAGAGTGTTAACAATATCAACTATGGCAAAAGTTGCTTTATCAGGGACAATAACTCTAGAACTACTGATCTGTTATCGATTTCGCCCGATATATTGTGGCCGTATATATTGTATCCAAGTTTGAATTGGATTACTCCAGAAATGTGAATGTTAGAGTGTTAACAAACTAATTATGGATGTACGTCAGACGCCAGCCATTCATAGATCCTAAAAGCGCATCCTGAAGCCATAGGCTCAGGTGAACTTAACATTTTTTCTTTGAAACAAGTGTTCAGAGTTATATGTTGCATACATGATAACCTAGTTTATATTCACCACTTCACCGTCAACAGAAGCTCAGTCGATGTAGGATGACAAGATTTTTCTCGAGTCTGTTACTAATAGATTATCTATTACATTAATGAAGAAAATATATTTATTCGTTTCAAATGTTATATGTTAAGCAAATGGATAGAGTTTTGCAAACAAAGTCACCAACCGAATACGACAGGACGAGATGAACATATGAATAAAGTTTGATCTGATTTACATTTGACCCAAGCTTAATGAAAATCCTATAGACAATATAAGCAGGTGACATTTGATCTTTAAGTGTGACATTGACCTTCAGACTTGCTTAGCTGAGAAACGTATTCGTTACATTCTCTCCATGAGATAAACATTTATAAAAGTTTCAAGGAGACCATTCAAAGGGTTTGGGAGATATAGAAACATGACCTTTGACACTGAAATGTGACCTTGAACAGGTAATGTATTGACAACAGCTATGATTAGTTATTTCAAAATTAGGCATGTAGAAGTTTCATTCCAGTGACAAAAACGAAGTACTGGTACATAACCTTACACTATAGGTTTTAAGTCCCAAATGTAACATTGACCTTCAGTGGAGCTCCTTATGTATGATGCATGATACACCCTTATGGTATGGGTCACATCTGTGTGAAGTCATTTGAAAATCGGCCCATGCATATAGTAGTAAGTTACTGCCCAGACACGAAATGCGGACGAATAGACTGACCGATAGAGCAGCGTTAACATATAGTCCCAAACCATCTTCTATCGGTTCGAAATTTTAAATTGAACACGCTTTTACTAATTTATTGTATACCTTGTTTTCACTCTGGTTCCACATTTAACTAGATCTAGTAGTAGAGTGATAATTACCTGAAAAGTCGCATATTTTAAGGGGTAGTTGGTCATAAAAATATAACAAAGAATGTTATATATCAATATGTTGGGCAAAGTATGTAGTATATGGAACTGCTGGCATAAATTGCCAAGGCATATAAAAGATCTTTGAAATAACAAAAATAGAGAGTAAATATATATGTTTCAGGAATATGTTGAATTTTGACGCTCAAATTACTTTGAGGTTGACCTTGAAGTAGCCAGTGTTATATGTCAATTTGCTGTACATAATTAAATAAATAACGCCCATGCAATTTCTTGGCATTGCATTAATAAACAAAACTGCCGCATCTGGACATAAAATTTTCCTTGTATTGGTAATTTACAGCAGCCATCCTGGACGCCATCAGGGTTTGACAGGTCCGCATCACGCATTGGCAATTTATGCCGGTAGTTTCATATTCTGATACGTATTTCAGAGCTGATGATATACAATTACGGAATCGACCGCAAGAGGAGGCGCGGAATGGACATCAATGAACAACTTGGCAGAAATATTGTCATGTTTGTCACCTCAGGTGAACATTGTTTCCATTGACACAAAAGTACATGCGAGGAAATTTAGTGTTATTCAACCGTCCGAAAGTTACTCAAATTCGGGATCCAGATCTTAGAGAGGGTGTCGCTTCGGCAATATCTTGGAATCAAGGAATTTTTCCGCTTTCAAGGGATGGAACATCATCTGCAAAGTATGTGCTTTCTGCGAGTGCGGCCGTTTTAAGGGATGTTACATTGTCAGTAACTTCCTTGAAGGATAGACTATTGTGATGCCAAAAGAAGGTACTGAATAAACACAAACTTTGTCTCCATGGCTGTCTGCAGGTCTTCCCGAAATAAATATTTTTGGCAAGCTATGAACAGAATATTAATTTTGTTGTCTTCAAATTCTTTTAATTCTAGAGAAGTTGACGCAATTCAAATCTAGCGAAACTCAAGGCAGTCTACTATTTCAAGCTTAATTAATTTGTCTGCAAGAGTGCTAGTGACATTTCAGTTTCAATGTCTGATTCCTGTAATTCCGGAAAGGCTAAGAAACCGAGTATCGACACGGTATCAACATTACGTGTAATCGAGGAGACACCGAGGCTTGTCGGCAGAAGACGGGTACTCTGGCAGCTGGTGAAGTCAAATGGCTTGAAGAAGTTGCATCTGCTAAAACTGACTTTCTTTGCAGCTGTTCCTGCGCTTATAGTGGTTGGTCAGAGTATCGCTAATCTAGTGGAAGACATACAGGTAATAGTCGTATACATGTACTTTAAGGGTAAATTTACAGTGACATAGCGGAAGTGTCAACAGCTGTTTTGTATTGAAATTGTACATTATTAAGAATTAAACAGGTTTCCTCGGGATATGTAAACAAGTTTAGTATCAATCTGAAGAGACATATATATATATAAAAACATTACTAGCTCTTTTTATCACACATAATTTATTCTAGAACATTATTTTGAATACCGAGTACATTTTACATAAAGTACTAAATTATAAATATCTTTACTCATTTGGCTTTAATCTAAAGATATCATTAAACATTCGACGTAATCTAAATCTGAATAGGGCGATTTCGTATAAACTAAGTGTATATAATTATTTAAATTAAATATAATAAGTATCCGTTACATTTTCATTTATCAGGCGTATATTTTTATGGTTGTTTACTGGTAACCATTCTGTCAAATTAACAGATGCTGGGGTCAATGAACACCTTGAAAGAAAATGTCCAGTCAAGTGTAGAGGTAGCCAAAGTGATACATCATATTCAGATCGAACGTGGAACAACTGCTCTATTCGTTACATCTGGAGGCGACCAAGGTGTAAAACAGAGACTCGCTGTACTTTACAAGAACACTGATGACTCGGTTGATGCTCTTTCAAACTCGGTTGCTATTCATATTCTAAAACAAGTTCATACCAAAACGTCTCTGCTAGAATATATTCACGGATTTCGTTCGTCACTTGAGTCAAGCAGTATGACATTAAGAGACGTAATTGACTTTTATACGGATATAAATACTGCTCTAAGTAAAACTATAGGAATGAACATAAATCTTGAAGTACCTTTCACATACTGGACTGAACTAACGGCTTTCCAGTTACTTCTACTTGGCAAAGAACAGGCTGGTATAGAACGGGCATTAGGAAGTACCTACTACGCGAGAGGTAAGTATTTTTTTTTATATTTTATGCTAACTAAAGAAATACTGTGTTATATATATCAGTGAAATATAAAGTGATGATTTAGATTTCATATCAGTCACAGTGTGGGTGATATAGGCCTAACGGAACTACTTTTTTAAGTTGTGCATATAAATAATTTTGCTTTTGTTTTAATATTAAGCATAAAATAAAAAGAAAATTTGTTTGTTTTAAGTAGGTATGGAATATATCTCAACTCAAAGTGATACAATTTTCATATTTTAACTCGCGCTTCGCGCTCGTGAAAATATTACAATTGTATCACTTCTCGGTGAGATATATTCCATATTCACTCAAAACGAACAAATATCCTCTATATATCAATGACAATAATAGGCTTATAATGGAAACTTCGGACGCATTTATTATAAAAGCTATGCGTTCTTGTCCGTAAAATAATTCACGAAGGTTTAGATATTTTACAAACGTTACACTTGTTACAAACTCACCTCGGATGAGAGTTATAGACCAATGTGGTGCTGACGATGTGCATTTGTTGTAATTAAATTTCATTAGATTTTAAAGCACCCTGTGATTGAAAAACAAGACCTTAGTGACTTATCCGCACAATTATTTTGACCATTCTCATGTATGTCTATCAAATGATATTGTGGAGCAGCCAAGGCGCAATGGTAGGATGAATATCTTTTACGTTCTACATTTCAAGTTCATTTACACATTTCCCATGCACAAACGTTACATCACATTCTGTCGCAAGCCATTTTCTAAATATTCCAAAAAAAAGATATGTCTCTTATTTCAAAATGATATCTTTCATTTTAATAGAGATATCTCTTTCACGCTGACAGATGTATTTGTATCACAGAAAAATATCTCCTGAATTTTTTTCTACTAAAAAGATATATGTTCAACATCATTTGAGAAATATTTTCTATATTTGAGAGATATATTTAATGATACAGAGATATCTCTCAAAGTTACAGATAAATCTCTATTATATTGAGAGATATCTCTTTAGTATGGAAAGATATCTCTTTCAGAACATGGGAGATACATATATTTTTGCTAAAAGAAAATATCTTCTCATTTACTGAAAAAGCTCTGATTTTTAGCGATGTCTCTCGTAATTAATGAGATATCCCTATGAAATCAGGGAGATATCTCTTTTTTGATTGAATAGTAAATAGTCTTGCCATAACAGTCAAATGCTTGAACGTAGACCATCCGCTTTGTATAACTAAAACATTCATGTACAGTATATAATACAATGAAAACATATATAGATCTAACAATCTGTATTCAGTTTCAATGTATGTGTACTGTGACCATCCTAGAAATTTATCACAGGTCTCTGAATAATAAGTCACTTATACGTAACAAGTGTGTCAGTGTACATACATTTGATATAATGTACGTATCTCCGAGCTGATGAAGTGATAACAATCTGAATAGTAAAAGGTCATCCAACTCATAGATATCCAATGTATAGATTTTTGTATTGACGTCTCACCTAGTATACATTTCATGCAATATTAAACAATGTTTAGCATATACGCCATTCTAAAAGGACTTATGAGACACAATTATATATACAATAGAAAAGATGTCTATTAATGCTGTCTAGCAAACTAAAGTTACATACCAGCGAAAGACAAAACTGCCATTTATCAATAATATCAGACTAAAATTATATCTTGAATAAAAAGCTATCAACACTACTTTGAATAGCTAGAGACACTGTTTAAACTTTATACAATAAGACCAATAACCACCAGCATGAATACAAATAACAAGCTAGAAATGCCACTTAAAAACCAACACATTGCTTAAAAACTGTACGCATGAAAAAATGTGATCACATGAACATGCCTTAACAGACATACTAAATGTTTATACATCTTACACTTAACGCATTAAAACCTGTGATCACACAAGCATTCCTTAACAGACATACTAAATGTATATACATCTAAAACTTAACGCATGAAAACCTGTGATCACACAAGCATGCCTTAACAGACATACAAAATGTATATTCATCTAAAACTTAACGCCTCAAAACATGTGAACACACAAGCATGCCTTAACAGACATACAAAATGTATATACATCTAAAAGTTAAATCAGTACATCTCAGATCACACAAGCTTTCCTTAACAGACATACGAAAGGTATATTATATACATCTAAAACTTAAAAGAGTGTTCTAAACCTTTTTCTAAAAAAAGAGGCAATATTTTTCATTATTATACATGCTATTGTTTTTGGTTATTATAATATACTAGTTAACCTATTTTATTCAATTAGATGAAATATTGTTTCCAGTTCATGATGTTTACAGTATTTTATAACAGTAATCATGCACACTTTAGATGAACGCCCGCCGGATATTAACTCAAAATCGAGCACAGGCAATTAGTTTTCGCGACGAAAATTTAAAAACGGAGTTAAAGTCCGATTTTTACCGTGTTGCGCATTATTTTGTATGTATTTGTTGGTTTTTAGATAAGTACGGTGACCATCCCAGTCCAGTGTATTCCTGATGTGTAAAAGGTGTTTGCTGATATGTCAAAATACCAAAAGACGGCCTGCTCTCTCGAAAATTTCAACCTTTTGTAACGTCTACCGTTTTCTTTCGCAAAAGTGCTGAGATGTGAGTAATCTGAATCGAAATTCATTTGCGCAAGTAACAGAAATTCTGAACGCAGATTTTGATATTGATTGTAAACAGCTAATTAAAAGCAGTGTTAAGGCAGTGATAGATTACCGTGTGATTAGAGGTTACTATATTAAATCCAGAGTAATTATAATTGTTTTTGATGCAAGACAGTATGTCTCATTACATAGTCAATCTGCTCTCTATTATGTTTCATTAAATAAATAAAGTTATAGTACGACGTATGTGCGAATCCAGCAATTTTCACCAGTCTGTTTTTGTTTGGGGCTGGGGTACGGGGATGGGTTAGGTGGGGAAGGGTGCTTTCGGCAATTATTTGCAGAAGGTGTATACATATTGGTGTATAAATCTTGGTGTATATATAAAAACCATTAAAGGTGCTACTTGATCTTGAATTATCTGCCTTTGAAAATCACAAAATATATCAAAATACTGTATTCAAGGGCAGATAATTCAAAATCAATCCCGGTGACCTATGATTTTCATTTCATATTTCTTTGTCAAATTTGCTTCTTGGTGAACTTACCAGGTTTGAAGAAATTCCCCACTTAGGAAATGTTTGCCCAATACACATATAGGTAATAATAGCGAACGCCTTTAATTTGGCCAGTTTTTTAAAGGAGAAGTGGGTCTGTTATCTTGTTGGTAACATGAAGTAACAAGGTTCTATTTTTTACTTTCTACGAATCATTTTCTGTCATAATCAGCATGCAGAAATTCAAGCTACATATTACACGGCTAAATAAAACATATATTAAATCACGTTAAACACCATAACTGCATAAAACGACTCAACCGTACCAAGATAAGCTACAACCTTTAAACTTTACTAGTAACGGAGATAGTTGGATAGCAGATGTAACAGAGAGTTCCGCAATTTTCATTATCTACAACAAAATACTGCATTTTATTTTACGACTTAAATTAATTTTACACCAATGTCTACTAGTTGTAGGTTACTTTAAATGTCACCTCATGTCTGAGTCATTGAACGGGTAGTGTAGTACCGAACAGCATATGTATTAACATGCGGTGATGTTGATTATTTAGTGAAACTTTTAAAACATAAATGCAATTGTTATATTTGTTTACATTACTCAAAATGCTGGACAAATCAGTTAATTATCCACTTAAGTAGTTGAAATCATTAACGTTTATTTAGATTTGTTCAAAGCAACACATTTCCTTCAACTGATAACAAGTAAAGACATTTCCCGTTTCAAACATTTTATATTTTTACTCATTTCTTAATGCAAATCTCAGTACAGTAAATGCGCTCATTCCATCAATACTCAGTACATGTTTGACCAATACCCATCACTGTCATTGATATGTTTCAGGAAATGTATCTATGCTTTATATTCATCTAAATTGATTGAATTTAGAACATTAATATGTGCTATTTTGGTAAATGAATCGCCCCGTCCAGATTATTCACATGTAAACGATTTCTCAAATAAAACGGCAGAATTTGGGAGGGTCGAGAATTCGAGTGAGCAGGCCATCATTTTTGGATAGTTTTAACATTTTAACGTATATCTGTTACAACTCGGGAGCACATTCGGTTGAGATAGTCATTGAAGTATTTAGAAAAAGCACAAATAAACACAAATTAATATACATCAGGTTGAAAAAATGATTTTGGCTTACCCATGTTATAAAACTTCAGCGCGAAAACTAATTATCTGCGCTCAATCTGGTGGTCGTACAGTTTCAAGTTTATTTCATTTAACTCAGTTCATGCAAAACATGACAACATGAGCAAAAACAATCATATTGAAACAGAACGAGGCATATAATATAAATCTACGCTATGGTGAACAAACGAACACAATAATTAGACAAAGGAACAACCGAAATGACATAAAGGGAGAGGTTGTTTATGTGATTCAGACACTATTCATTGTGACATCTTTGGAGTGTATAATTACAGCTATTAAGTTTAGTTAATATTTCTTTCACAAACAAACAAAGTTTCCTGTATCTTGATATCATATTTGGCTTTGAGTTCATAATCTGTTTAATGAGGTAATATTGGGATGTCTACGAAATTTTTAGATCGATAAGTTGTCTCCTGTTTTTTCAGCCAATGCTGAGCACTGTTACAGTAGTAAATAATGATATTCGTCACCAATACTACTTTCAACATTACATAGAGTGCATTTTGTTACATGTAGATCGTTGCCATTCCATCATCCGCTTTCAACAGGCTCATTAAAGTTTGAAAATTTAATTGTCAATGTATTTAAAAGGAGTTTGTATAAAATATTTTTTCTTATGTTTTCGAAACAGGCATTTATTTCAAACATCTTTCTTGACTTGATATACAAGTAGTAAGGACAATATAACTTTAAACCATCCGTGTCTGTTGAATCATACCAGGATTTATGTTGTAAAATAGCATTTTGGATAAAATTCAGCGAAACACCATATTCAAAGAAGTACTCTTGTTAAAATTGGAATTCAGAAGATCCCATTGTAAAAGTCTATGTATATACATGTATTGGTTTTAAAACTTGAAACTAAACTATTTGAGTTCATTTACTACTGTAATATGCCAACCGTTTCTTTACAAATTCCAGGTCAGCTTCCGCTATCTGATTTACTTTGGTACCATGAGAAGATGACTCTAGGAGTGCAGTTCCTATCCCAGTCAGTCCAGTACTCAGCATATACTGGATCGCTCACCGACACCTTGTTTCATAAAACCCAACTTGCCGCTTTGATTTTTGAAATGAGAGATGAAATAAACAGAAACACGCCAATTTCTCCGACTGTTCTTGCGGGCACGGTATGGTTTGACAACCTGACAGAATACATAAATATTTTAAAATTTGTCCAAGACGAACAAGCTGCCAAGATAGTTCAGGTAATCAATAAGGGGTGATAACTCCGTTTCTTGTCATCACGATTGACTAGTAGGGGTCGGGGTCATCTGTTACTAGCTAGCCATACAAAAGACACTGATATTAACGCTCATGTAAATGGTAGAGCAATATAGAAATGTAAATGCTACTCCAGTAAAAATCAGATTAAAGGTATCATACAACTTGCCAAATATAGTAAACTCTATGTATAACGAACACCTTTGGACCATTTAAACTTGTTCCTTATATCGTGAGTATGTTATATCCATAAAGAATTTTCTTATCAAATCAAGAAGAAAGAATCGGACCCAGAAAACTTGTCTTTATATCTGAAATTTCACTATATCCGGAGTCGTTATATACGAAGTTAACTGTATGTAAGGGAATATATTTGATCTAATTGTGGAAAAAAGAAGTACATCTCAGGATAATTTACGATTACAATGTTTATATACGGGCGTTGAAACTGATATTTGACAACGCATTTACTTATTCGCTCATCTGAACACTATGTGTGCTCAAGCTGAGGTGAGCTATGGTGATCGCTGTAATCTGGCGTCTGCCTGTCTGTCTATCGTCTGTCCCCACTTAACCTGGTCAATTCTCTAGAGACTACATTTGGCCCCTTATCATCATGAATACGATTCATGGTTGTTATAGTGAACGGTAATGTCACTTCAGGTGTGCTTGTATCAAGTGTTATTATACTACAGTACATATGGTATTCTTTAATTCATGTTTCTATTGAAAAGTAACATTTAAAAAAAAACTCGTTTTTGCTTCAAATGTTATATACATTATTTAGCAAATAATTGAATACAGAAGAACTTTATATATTTCTGTTCTCATAACAGCATGCTGATTTTGAAAGCAGTAAGTTAGAGGGCAGACTAATAGCCAGCGCACTACAACTTTGTATCGTTGTCGTCATGATGCCTATAATTGTGTACCTCTTGAAGAACATTGCCAACATCACCAACACCCTTGCTCAACGGACCATCGAACTTTCAGAGGAAAAGTGGCAAACGGAAACCTTACTTCTAGAGCTGGAAGATGAGAGGAAGCGAACAGAAGAACTTCTGTATGAACTGCTGCCAAAGTCTGTTGCTCTGAAACTGATGCAAAGTGGCATTGCTATGCCAGAGACGTTCTCCTCCGTGACGATCATGTTCTCAGATGTGGTGGATTTCACAAGAATATCAAGGTGAAACATTCGTTTTTAGTTTTGTCGCAAAATTAGTTGTATTTTTCATGAAAACAGGTATAGTTCATTTAGGATAATGTAACACTGAGGCTGCAGAAGTGTATGATATAATTATGTATCCCCTCAGGAGCAAAAACACGCCTGGGAACGAAGAAATGTGTTTGTTGTAAAAAGGTGTTGTTATGAAGAGGTCGATTCCTTATGCAATTGACGCAGCGAGAAAGATAATGTGTGTCATTTTAGGGAGGTTGTTTCTCTAGGGATGTGTCGTACGGGGAGGTTGGACATTGAAAAATGTTAGGATTAAAGCTATTTTTGCATGCATAATCTATGGTTATATACAAAGGTTGTTAACGTTTGTGTACGCATACATCTTTTACGTCACTGTCACATTATACTAAATGAACTATATTTAAAGGAAAAGCAAGTCAAACAATAACTTGAAAAAAAATTCTAAAATTGGAGTTTTAACTGTGAACATATTAAAGATTGAAAGGTTCCAAAATGAAGGATCATAGAGGCCGCTTAGAATTTGTGCTGTCACAGTGCCTAATTAGATATTCATGCAGTTGATACTGCTAAGTTAAAAAACAGCAGCTTCAAAAACATATAAAACATGGCAATATACTTGACACTAATTCAATGTTTTCAATTAAAAAAAACAATAATGGAAGTAGGAATAAATGGGGTTCAAAATAAAGGTTTGATAAAGGTGCGTATTTAACAGTGTGTTTAATGTGCATATTTACATGTACTAAATATCCGATTTACTATAACTCTTCTTATATTCATCCGATTTCAACAATTCTTTCAACAGTGTGTTCATGTTAACAAGCTCTTCAAATTAATGCTCAGTTATAGTCTGACTTGCTTTCCCTTTAAAAAAAGGTTTCAGTTGCTGTTGAATTTATATATATATGAAAAGTCATGCTGCAATTTACCTACCTACACATCAATATTTCTCCAATATCCGTTTTCATTTTAAATTAATGTTTAGCCAGAATTTGTAGATTAATTTCTCGGCATAAATATATCTAAACACTGGCATAGCAGTTCGATGAAATACCTTCGAAGGGAGCGTTAAACCCCGAGAAGTAAAAATGAAACAATATATACCACAAACCGTCTTCTACAAATACAAGTACCCACGTTTTAGTGACATGGTTAAAATATTTCAGAATGAACAATATGTTTTCTCCGTTTATGGTTTCTTGTGTGTTATACAGCTCTATAACGCCGATGCAGGTCGTCGACATGTTGAATAAACTCTACAGAATAATTGATGGACGCATTGAAAACTTTGACGTTTACAAGGTGCAAACTATAGGTATGCAAATTGTTTACTACTAGCAGTGTTTCTTCAAATGTCGATTTTATAGAGAGTTGTTTGAATCTAGCTTGTCTACACATTTCTCAAAGCACAACAGACAGTCGTGTGAGACCTAGCTAATTGAACTAGTTGACGAAATATCCAAAAACTTCGACTCAGGAAAACAGACCGACCTTGTCCCATTTGATTTTAGTAAAGACTTCGACAAAGTCAACCACCTTAAATTCCGATTCAATCTCAAAGAACACGGTGTTACAAGTCAAACCATGTCTTTTTAATAGCTAGATCTTAGTCAGTAGAATAAAGGTTACACGTTTGACCAAGTCCCTGTCACTTCCGGGGCCTCTAGGCTTATGTTCTGGAGCCTTTATTTCCTACACTACATAAAAGATCTCCCTGGCAGGTGTGGCTATTCGCTGATGATATAGCCGTATACCTTGCAGTTACATCCCTTTCTTATTGTCAAAGGTTACAGAATCGGAAAAAATGTGGGACATGGAATTTAACCCTAATAAGTGCCAGGTCCTCCATATCACAAGTAACAGAAAGTCCATTTAATTCCCTTATAAGCTTCATGATCAAACAATTTCCCCAGGTAGGGACGCAAAATACCTTGGTGTAGACTTTAGTCAAGACCTCATATGGAACACACACACACCTACACCATATCAACAAATGCAAACAAAAACTAGGCACCCTCAAACGTAACACCAAAACAAAACATTAACATCTTACAAAACATTAACATCTTACAAAACATTAGTCAGACCACAATTGGAATACGCATCATTGGTATGGTCGCCACACACAGAGAGTAATATACACCATGTAAGCTCGAAATGGTCAATCAGATGGGTTACAAATTATTTGGTCAATATATAGTAGTCCTGCAGACTGACCTTAGCTGGAACACCCTTGAGAACAGGCATCAAGTCTCCAAACTGGTTATGTTCTACAAAATGTAATACGATCTTGTAGCAAAATCTCCCTACCAAATTATCTAAAAGTCCAAACCAGGTTAACCAGACATATGTACCTACTCAACCTAACCCATGCCATCTTGGACTCCTTTAAATAATATTTCCTCCCATACCAAAATCTTGTGGAATATGTAACCCCTGCATATTGCAACTTTTCCTGATCATGGACCATTGAAGCAGGCAGTGGCCCAGCTCAGTTATTTATTACAAGAGCCATGTTACACATGGTTAATCCCCCCGCCAGGAAGAAGTTACCTGAAGGTTGTACTTTCGTACATTTTACTTGGTGAGAGGAAATCCTTAAAAAGCCGTATAGTTATGGTCATGCTGAGTACAGTTTTCAAGTAAGTGGAAAAAGAATAAGGCAATGAAGAGAAGGTTTGCAAAATTATATTAATGTTCATTATCAGTATAGGTATGATATTTTCATTTGACTAAAAGTAGGCAAGGTAGAGTTATTGTTCTTGCACACTGCACTTCCTACCAATGTGCTATGTCAGTGTATTAAGTTTGAAAAAATCCCTCAAGTACTTTTTTGGAGTTATGCTCGGAATTTTTTTCAAGTAAACCTGATAAAGGGGAATAACTCTAAAAGTAGGCAAGGTAGAGTTATTGTTCTTACACACTGCACTTCCTACCAATGTGCTATGTCAGTGTATTAAGTTTGAAGAGTATCCCCAAGTACTTTTGGAGTTATGCTTCGGACAAGTAAACTGATAAAGGGAATAACCTAAAAGTAGGCAAGGTAGAGTTATTGTTCTTACACACTGCACTTCCTACCAATGTGCTATGTCAGTGTATTAAGTTTGAAGAAAATCCCTCAAGCACTTTTGGAGTTATGCTATGGACAAGTAAATCTGATAAAGGGGAATAACTCTTAAAGTAGGCAAGGTAGAGTTATTGTTCTTGCACACTGCACTTCCTCCAAATGTGCTATGTCAGTGTATTAAGTTTGAAGTAAATCCCTCAAGTACTTTTTGGACTTAGCTCTGGACAAAACTTTTAAAGTAAATCTGATAAAGGGAATAACTCTAAAAGGAGGCAAGGTAGAGTTATTGTTCTTGCACACTGCACTTCCTACCAATGAGCTATGTCAGTGTATTAAGTTTGAAGAAAATCCCTCAAGTACTTTTGAAGTTATGCTCCGGACAAAGTTTTTCAAAGTAAATCTGATAAAAGGAAATAACTCTAAAAAGTAGGCAAGGTAGAGTTATTGTTCTTACACACTGCACTTCCTACCAATGTACTCTGTCAGTGTATGAAGTTTGAAGAAAATCGCTCCAGTACTTTTGGAGTTATGCTCCGGACAAAATTGGGACGGACGCACGGACGGACGGACGGACAGACGGACGGACGGACGGACGGACGGACGGACGAAGACCATTTCTAATATCCCCTTCGCCTTCGGCGGGGGGATAAATAAAGCAGTTGTTTATAAACCTGTTTCTCTTGTTCACAATTTTAAGAATATCATTTCTCGTAACAGGAGGAACTACTTACAGTCTCTAGCGCCAAGAAAAACCGCGAGAGTTGTGAGGCATTATGAAGAGATAAAGATAAAAAGGTGGTTGAAATATTTTTTGTTTGGGTAGGGTTGAGGAGGAGTAGCTGTAAATGGAAACTTTTCCAACGTTATTTGAAATATAGACCATGGCCTATTTGTATTTCAACTTCATGCAAGATTAATTCCTGATATTTACGATAGAAGTGCATACGTAACAAAAATAAGAACTCATAAAACAAAGATCGACTTTAACTATACATGTTTTATTCTGATAATATGAAACAAGATTAAGTCTCATTTCCGCTTTCAGATTTCCACTCATTAATCATTTGCATTACCCAACACGACATTGCGAGGCTCAGACACGTTTCAGTATAGAGTTGAAGCTGCCTCGGTAAAGTGTAAACTGTGATCATTTAAATTGAGAGTACATTGTCAAAGCTTAGGTAACATTCCTTTAGGTATAATCTAAATGGATCTCCATTACTAATTTCATTGTACTCAATATCTGTACTCCGATCGTTAAAATCTAATTATACTATCATCACGATTGCAGTTTTTGGATAGTTATATCGAAGCTTGTGGCAATTATGAGCAGAAATGCAATTATCGAGATAGAATATCATGCTATCTTTTAGGGTTATTGTTATCTAGTTATCTCGGGGCAGTATTGTACCACCATAAAGATATAATACCAATGCGTTAATATTGGTATTTATTTCATTGAATTATTATACCCCCCGAACACAAAGTGTAAGGGGGGGGGGTAAACTGGATTCAGCTTGTCTGTCTGTCCGTCCGTCTGTGGACGGATTCTTGTGGATACTAAATCTCCAAAACCCTTGGTCAGAATTTAATGATACTTCACAGAAGTGGTAAGTACAATATCTAGTTGTGCATGGTCCATGTTTCGGGTCACTAGGTCAAAGGTCAATTTCACAGGGGCTCGAGATAGTAAAATATTGTGGACGATGAATCTCCAAAACCCCTGGTCAGATTTTAATGATACTTCACAGACGTGATAAGTACTATGGTCAGTTGTGCATGGTCCATGTTTCGGGTCACTTGGTCAAAGGTCAAGGTCACAGGGGCTCGAGATAGCAAAATCTTGCGGATGCTTAATCTCTAAAGCCTCTAGTCAGAATTTAATGATACTTCACAGAAGTGATAAGTACCATGCCTAGTTGTGCATGGTCCATGTTTCGGGTCACTATGTCAAAGGTCAAGGTCACAGGGGCTCGAGATAATAAAATCTTGTGCGCTCTTAATCTCCAAAACCCCTGGTCACAATTTAGTGATATTTGACAGAGGTGATAAGTACTATGCCTAGTTGTGCATGGTCCATGTTTCGGGTCACTAGGTCAAGGTCATAGGGGCTCGACATAATAAAATCTTATGGAATGCATAATCTCGAAAACCCCTAGTCAGAATTTAATTATATACTTCGCAGAAGTGATAAGTACCGTGTCTTAAGTTCTGCAGGTACAAGAATAAAAGTATCAAATGTTACATACATTTTATAAACTGTGTCAGTGGGGTGTTCGGGGGGTATTTATCACCTTCAGTGATAGTTTTAGTTTTTATTATATCATATGTGAACGACAAGGAATACTCAGTATGTACAGTATACAAAAGAAGTAAATGTATAAAATGCTTTATGTTTCTAACATGTACATCGATTTAAAAAGTAAATGAATGTTTTTGGTACAAATAAAAGTAATTTCCGCCGGTTAGACATCTTTCTTGGTAAAATAAGAGCTACTTGTCAATGTGGTCCTGGGACCTTAATGAATAAAACCGGAGTAGTTATTAAACTCGAGGGTTCGGCGCAAAACGGTCGTAAGTTACGATTGTTTTTCGTTGAACCCTCGTACTGCTTAAATAGGACCTTAACCTACCTCAGGTTTCACAAGCTGACATATCTCGAACTCGCCTTTCATCAGTATTTCATTACTTTGACTTATGATTGTAATCTGAATAATTATTGAGTTGAATGTCATAATTGTTACAGGTGATGGTTATATGGTTGCTTCTGGAGTACCAACAAGAAACGGAAATAAACATGTAGAAGAAATAGCTAAACTTGCACTAGACCTTCTTGGTTCACTGAAAGAGTTAACTATCCTTGATTTTCTAAAGAAAAAAATACGGCTCAGAATTGGATTTCATACAGGCAAGAAAAATATTTACAGTTATAAGCTTAGGCCCCGTGTTGATATTCGTGAATTAATTCTTTCTACGCTCTCTTGAACGTTATGCACGCTGTAGACTTTACAAGAGTCTAGTATCATGCTTGACTGGCAACATTATTATTTTTGGGTTATGCTCCTGAGGGCATCAACCAGTATAGTGGCGAGTTTCTTGTATGCACCTAGTCAATCATCAATGCTTCTCTCCTCCGAGCGCTTATTAAACTATATCTATAAAAGCTTCTTAATACATCTAGCTTTACCTGTTATTCACAAGTTTTAATTTACTGTGCAGTTCAGAAATGATGTTCTACAGAAATATATACATACCGACACGGTTTTGTAGTTGTACATGTCTATCAATCAGTTTTCCTTTTTTTCATTATGGTAGTATTGCTATTTGCCGACTTGCAGATATTGCAGATGCTTACTGGCGGACAGTCACGTGACTGGCAGTATAACAGGGGTCAATTTATTGGTAGTGGAACAGTTTATATACAACTGTACCAGTGGCAAAATTTTCTTATCTACATCATGGACCTTTATACATGTCCGTCCGTTTGTCTGTACGTTTGGCTGGAAGGCAATGGCCCTGTTACAGTATGATCAGCCCTACCATGTTGTTTAAAGTTCTATATTGTTTAAGTATACCCCTGTTTGTACCATTATTCTTTCAGCATCAACTTTTCGCATCAAATGGAAAATAATCTGCATTCAAGTGAAAATATATTTGAATGCAAAAAGGTTTTTGTTCTCAGGTGATGTTATAGGGCTATCTTGTTATGTTCATGCACGCTTCCCATGCGGCATAACCCATTGGATGCTTGCAAGCAGCCAACTTGTGTCATTTATTTTGACAAAACTTTATCAACATTCTTTCACAACGTAGTGACCTATTCTATTTGTCAATGCCACCAAGACATTTAATTGATTCAGCGAATGGACTCGCTACTGAAAGTGTGAAAACTGACTTAGGAATTAGAATGTAACCCGGCGCTTATAAGCATTCATATAATCACATCACTATTGAATACAACTCCAAAAGTTTTGCATTTGACATTAGAACACTGCTACTCTTTCATTTTCTTGACTACCGCCTTCTGTGATACCATATACATCATATTGGCGTACACGACATATCTCTAAGTGCCTTAAAGTTGTTATACTAATACTTATACGCTTCAAATTTACCGTCATAGTTTCAAGAAATATTCCATCATTTATACATTATGAAACATTTCTGATCAAAGGTTACAACTAAAATATCTGAATATTTAAACCAGTTTTATTCCTCTTTGGAACGAAGTTGAATATAGTGAAAGTCTTTATTGACTTTCCTAGTCAAACATTGTCAGTCAATGCATTTTTTAAGTTTATCTTGCATGTTTCTACCTTATAAAGGGAAACAATTGAATATTAGATTTTAAAGCATTCACTGTTTCAAGGATCACTGTTAACCATAATGCAAAGTGACCATTTTTCTCAGTCTCGTACACGATATAACCTTATATTAGTTTGATTTTAGTTTTATAATTATAAAGAAAATTCCGTAGGTTATTGAATTGCTTTCGAACACTATTTCCGGACGTCATGTTCGCGAGGGAGAGGCACCGAGTCTTAATTCACTGCTACCCATGCACAACGGGACTGGGACACTTGTTACATCAGTGTATTTGCAAAAGGGCACACCTGAAATTGTAACACATCGTATTAAATATAAAAAAGTTCCCAGATATTATCAAGCGCAACAATCGTCCGCAACCAGAACCACAAAGAAAAAACAGTTCTCCACGAACTTTCAGAAAATAACTGACAAAATATATAATTAAAATAACATCAGTTACACATCTCTAAGCAAATCTCTGTGGTGTCTATGGGTATTTCTAAATACTTTGGTGATATAGTATTGTAGCGTGTACATTTCATACTAAATAAGTATTTAATTAAATGGGAAACCGATGCTATTTTATTAGGTCCGTGTACTGCAGGCGTTGTAGGAATAAAGATGCCAAGATACTGTATATTCGGGGACACTGTAAATACAGCTTCGAGAATGGAGTCTACAAGCCTACGTAAGTTAGAGATATAAATCATTTTCACCTGTTGCTAGTTTCCTTTTTGTATGTTTTAACTAAACAAGGCAAGTCATTTAGAAGTAAATACCAGTGAATGAATTTTTCTCTCATTTTTATACTAATCTATTTATTCTCGACTGCGAAACAAGTTCTTACGACTTATATTAATATCACTCAAGTCTCACTCCATATTGAAACAAGCTCGAGAGACAGTGAAAGGTGCAATATGGAATTATTGTATCTTGCATTTAAGTTCGAACACTGCCAATACATGGCACTGGTAGCGATCGATCGTGTGGCAAAACACGAGCTACCACTTCGCCACACCGGCTCCACACTCGCATGGGATCTGCTGGGAACGGACATCCAAACTAAGTACATTGTCTCCCTATTGTTTAATCTAACAACAATTTATCCACCATAAATGTAGTAATTATACATTTTTTTTAAGAAATGGAAATCTCCCTTAATGTTTCAGCAATGTGTATACAGATGACAAAATCTTCTGCTATGGTTCTAAAAAGGAAAAAAGGATTTAGAATAAAAGAACGCGGTAAAATAAAAAGAAAGGTATGTAAAATCCCCGTGTCTGAAAACTCCACCTCGTAAATTTTGAAAACAAGGTTATTAATTCTTTAAGTTTCCTACAAGCTTCAGTCTGACTTCTGGAACCGCATTCTTAGATCAACGGCATTTAGAACGTCATGTTTGCACCTTTAGTAAACGGAAATACACTGGTAAATGCCAGAGGAGAATTTTTATGGATGACATATACATACATGTATTTATAAAGACAAGTGCTTCTAAATTTGACGGTAAATATTCATACGCTGATTGGATATTCCAATAAAGCGTTGTTTCCATACTATTATGCAACACATTTAGTCTACTGTAAATGAATTGTATTTGTAGTAGTCGTTACGCCTGTTTCACCGTATTGAAGTCATTTTTGAGAAGAATAAGTGCTAAAACTTTATCCTCCACTTTCTCACATAAAAAGACATGGTAGGTAGCAGGGCTGAAACACATACCACTTTGTCAATGACAGCTCAGTGTGTCTAACCTTTCGACAACGGAGGCGGATTTTCGCATTTGTAAGAACGTGTGACAAGCGATTTTCTCTTTCGTATAATCACCGAATATTATCTACATACCATCAAATGTTTAGGAATTTTTAGACTCATTAAGGGCTTAAAAAATGTTGTTGTGGGGTTAAAATTATATTGTTTGGATGATAAAGATCCCAGAAAGATCAAAGCGATCTCCTCACAAAGTTCGTCCGTCTCGTGAGCACGTCCGTCTGTACATCTGTCACACATTTCCGCTACATAACTTGAGATCCATATGACCTACATAGCATGACTGATCTTATTGAGTAGATGATCTCTATTGTTTTAGGTTTGGTTTAAAAGAATAATTCCATAGCAATGTACTGTTATAAGGTACTACGAGCGTAATTGATTGTGAGTGAAAAATAAGTTAGCACTTTTATCATAAATATTTTGCATTAGTGTAAATGCATTTCTTGAAATATTTCAGGGAAAGGGCCAGATGCGAACATTCTGGCTTGAAGGACTAGGCGCACGGTAGACGCGGGGAACAGACGGCCGACAAAGCTTTGTAAGGACACATACATATGCATTTATGACGGACGACAAAGCTTTGTAAGGACACATACATATGCATTTATGACGGACGACAAAGCTTTGTAAGGACACATACATATTCTATTTATAAATCTCATAGATTGAACTTCGAGGATTAGATGAGAGATAAATCAGAACCACTTCACAATATTGGAGATGATTGCACATGGTTATTTAGATGCTCCATTATTTTAGCGACATCCAGTTTCACATTTTATCATAAATTAAGAAAACCCTTGTGCTAGACACTCTTCATAGTAAGTTATTGCGTCAGTGCAAAATAAAGATATAAAAAATCTTGCCAGACGAAAACATTTCCTCTTGTCTTTTGTGAATCAAGCATATGATTTCATTTATAAACATGAAAAATAAATATGTCAAAAGATTTGTAAAAATACGCTAATCATCTTTGTCCATTGGTTTTCAGATAGGTGGGTAGTTTGTGGTAAATGTTGTAGGTAGATTGCGATAAAAGTATACATTTAAAAACATGCCAGATATAACAACAATGACATGATGGTTTCATTATTAAACACATATTCATGGACTATTGACCATGAAACGCACATCAACACCAGGGATAACACAAAATAAAGGAGAAATTAAACTCCTCTTCGTTTTTCATTGTTCTTGTAGCAGTGTTACCTTTGACTACACAATAGTTTACCTGTTAAAGGTTAGAAATTGACAATTAGCGATCTGAAATATCTCAAAAACCATAAAGTGATGTTTTTCTTAAACTAGACTAAGGTTAATAAATAACCCAAACCAAGTCTGGCGGTTAAAGTTATATTATCCTTCAAAATAATCATATTGAGTCATGGTCAAGAATACTGCTGAAAACACAGTGGATGCTTTATGTCATGTTAGAAGTGAGTTTAACCAAGTTATGTCTGTCATTGACAGATACAAATTGAGATATACATAATCTAAAGGGTGGATTTTTTTATTTTTGACTAGGATAGTCAAAGAAAGATTTTTACAGATTTCCTCTATATTCAATGTGAATTAAACTATTAAACAGATCCATATTTTTGGTTATAGCTGTGGCAATTCTCTTTATTCTAGAAATATAAATCATTAAATAATGTTCCATTTAAAATAATGATGGTCACGTTGAATGGTAATATTACTTTAAAATGAGTATTTTTCTTCTTTTCTTCAATATTGTACAAATACTCCCTCTGTGATTATTTTTGATTTTGATCAAGACATATCGAATCAAAATTGGGCTCAAATCAAGCATGTCATTGATCATTTACTGTTTAAAAGGCAATTATTACCATCAATGCACGAGATCTCAAAGCGAAACGCCGATTAGTTTATTAGAACTGACCAATAGTAACAGGTCTTACAAATCAGATACATGTAGTTTGTCCATTACGAATTAACACAAGTACTCATTGACAAGGAATGGAACATCAAGTGTACCAGGTCACTTTATAATATTGCTATTCAAATAACAACCATTTCATCACATACAACATAACAAGGAAAGCCTATCAACATGTGTGTATAATTTCGATTGCGAGTATACTCTTTATATAGTGAGACAATGACTAAAGACGATGATGAGCTACAAACAAGATTGTTAAAGTGCAGCCTCTGGAAGGGAAACCTAAAATCGGACCAGCCGCTTAGGAGATGTCGTTTATAGATTTTCGTCTTTTAGCTCTGGTGGTCATCTTGTGCAACGGAGTGGAAAGGTTTGCGCAATTCTGAAACATTTGTATGAAGCCATTTTAAAATCGGAACAGCCGTTTAAGAAGAGATGTTTGTTTAATTAGTTGACATTGTTAACACTCTTCAAGCTACATTATTTATGCAACCAATAGCAAATGTAAAAAGAATGTGGAAGACTACAGGAGTTCGATCAACTTTGATTTTTAGTTAGATCGGACCAAAACTAACAAAAGTATTGCCATTGATGTGTTAAAATTTGTTATATACGACTTTGCTTACACTCTGGGAACACATTAATTCAGCAATCGTAAGCAAATCTGGAGAACATGTGTATGACCTATAAATCTTGGTTAAGTTTAATCACAGGCCTAACCAGAGCAGAATTTTGGCCACGCCTATTTAATAACATTTTCAATGGACTTATATAAGGAAATATTTAAAATATATTTTTTCTAAAAACATAAGGCCTAGGTTTTAGATATTTGCTTTGTAGCATTGCCGGGGTGGCTCTATACCTATTTTTTTCAAAGTATAACCCGAGAGTCAAAATTGCCTCCGTTGTTTTATGTAGACTTATGCAAGAAAATAGTTTAAAAAGTTTCTGCTCAAAACCATAAGGTCTCAATATTTTATATTTAGTACATGTATGTAGCATGTCCTATTGGTCCTGTAACAAGATTGTTTAACTTGTACCCCTTTGGTCAAAATTTAGTGACACTTTTTATATAGATTTATTCAGGTATATAAATACTTTTAAAATCTTCTCCTAAACCATTGGACATAGACCTTAGATATTTGGTATGTAGCATTGCCTCATGGTCCTCTGCCAAGTTTATGCATATTATTATAGCCCTGTGTTCAAAATTAGACCTCTTTCATTTGTCATTTGGTCTAGAGAGACTTATGCTGTATACGTTATAAGAAAGTACTCATACTTTATCATTCTTATTGCCTAAAACCGTGAGGCGTAGATGTTAGATATATAATAAAATTATGTAGCATTATCTAGTGGTTATATTTTACGCCCAACTTAAAAAACCCTAATGTTTAGAAGTGATAGCACCTTTTTACGTCCCACAGACATGCATATTCCAAGAGTTCGAGGACGAATTCTTGTTAGTAGGGTTTTATGTAGCAGGTGTACTGACTTGCCATTTAGCTAGCTTTTGTCTCGACGTGGTAGAGTATCTGCTTAACGCACCGAATGTCCCGAGTTTAGAATCCTGCTCGGAGCGAAGGCATTTTTACGGTTACATTATAAATCTTTAAGGTTTTTTAGTCTTAGACTTACTTGAACCGAGTTAGAGGATCGAACAAAAGTGTTATTGATTGTATTTAAGGATCCATATAACTACCACATTACACATGGCCAAAACAAATGATCCAAACCCTGTTGAGACAGCACCCTGGTTAAATGGTACCAATGATCTTTTGTTCATCCTAAGTCGGGTAATTTAGTAAAAGATTAGATTGCCCTTTTTTGTTGATTCTATTTTTGACATTCACAGAACGCCTATTTTACGCTGTCAGTACAGATTTGTGGATGAGTGTTTGTTTAACAAAATATACTAAACGAAACTTTTAACGCACCACCTGCCGTCTTCCTTCTTTGTTTAATTATCACCCCTTCCAATCTCTGCCAGCCTATCTATAGCTATCTGTTCACGAATGCTATCATGTCTTACATTGATGAAGACACTGGGTAGATACGTCCGTTTCATAAATTTCAAAATGATCGAGTGATACCAATGTCGTACGGAAGAAAATTGTAATAGTGGGTTTCCAAAGGAAGACCATCAAGGCAATAACCAATGTTAAGTCTACGGAGGTTTAGACGTTAAATTAAAATTCTCCGCCATATGATTTGTGCCACTCGATCATTTTGAAATTCATGGTACGGAAGTATCTACCCAGTGACGTGCATCGACAGCTAATAATGAGCTCACATATGTTGGAAGGGTTGATCATTAAATAAAGAAGGAAAACGGCAAGTGGTGCGTTTGAAGTTTCGTTTAACATATAAACATATATGGGAGTGTAATGCCCCTCAAGGTTTATTGCTGTTTAAATTGTGTTATTTCCCTTTAATTGGTCGTACAAATCTAATATGTACCTGGATATTGTGAAACCTAAAAGTTTTAATCCCCACGTTGAAACTCTAAAATGTTTGTTTCCATATGCCTACCGGCAAAAGAAATGCAACTTTCCCTTTGAACTTCAATCTTAATATATAAAGGAACTGCAAACATAATCTTTTTAACCAAATGGTCATGAAGTAATTTTCTTGGGCATGAATAAACAGGATTGCTTTGGGAAATATATAAGACTCAGACATGTAATTTATTCTTCTACATTTGTACATAGAAACTGAAAATTAGTATTCAATTCTTGTTTTTTGAAGTTCGTTGACATAATTTAAGTTTAGTTTGTACAAGTTATTACACATATAATGGCTTTTCACAATATTAGTAAATAGAATTTAATTTAACAACTGTATGGTGGTACATAAAGTGTTTTGATTATCCTTATTCAATACATTTATTTTGTACAATTTGTGTTTGGGAAAAATCAACAGTTTTAGTATTGTGTTTATGTTTTTAAGTCATGTAACTAATCACACTTGTTGCTAAAAAACGCCCAAATTTCCCTGTCACGACAACAAACGTGTTTTATATCAACTGCTTCGTATTGTAAAAAGATGCTATATCACCAGTAAACTTAAACGAAAGACATTTAATGGTGTTTGACAAATTTACAGCCGTCACTACATTTTCTATGTTTTCGATACCTATTAAAGTTTAGGACCCCATGGGATGAAGCTCTTTTCCTTAAATCCTGTATGTACTATCCGGACTGACGGATAATTTTGTATTTATATTGCTTAATGGTGATCTGATCTCGAAAACGTTATTGGGTACATTGGTTAACAGTTTTGCTGTTAAAAGTACTATGTATTCTTTCAAACTTTATGTTCAGACACCGGGCTGCTAATGTTAAAATTTCATATCTCAACGGTGATACAGATTTTGTTTTGGTTGAGTTCGTTCCGCTTCAGTCTGTTACTTTATTGTGTTTGCTTTGTAGTATGTCCATGATATTGTGCTCATTACTTGCTGCTGTTGGTGATGGTGAAAACCCTTCTCTTTTTCAATATAAACCATAGCTACAGTGTGTATCCACTCTGTTAATAGGCAAAATGTCATCGAACAAATAAAAAAGTAATTACAGCTGTTAATTGGTCAAACATCAATTAAAAACTTTTCTCATTTTATGATCAAAAACTAACGGTCTCAAGTTTAGATATTTAGTACGAAGCATGGCCTAGCGGTCCTTAGCAAAATGGTTTAAATTAGGGTTCATTTTTAATATACAGTCGACATTGTACATGCGACCGCCTGCATTAAGCGACTTTTCTATTCAACGACCACTTGAAATCCCTCCCGACCGTTTTCACTATATAAAATCATTCCATTAAGCGTTCATTTTATTGTGCGACCAGCGGCCAGTAAAAATTGGTCCCAATTACTCTAAATATATGTATTAAGCGACAGTTTTTTTCTTAAATAATTAACGAATAACACCTTTAGGTATTTTTCACCCGGGTAATTAGCGTGTTTTTTCGCACCTAAATACATTGAATACGGCAATTAAATGTAACGATCGAACAATCGAGCAAACAACCATTTTCATAGTGTATGAATAGGTAAAAGCGTTCACCATTTTCAATTTTTTTTTACCAATATTTGAGATGATATGAAGATAAATAAGCATACTATACTTTAGTTTTCATAGAAATTTCATTTATAGCACTTCAATGAACAGTTTATGTTAACGTTTAATGTTGATTTTGATTCAAATATTCGTCAGTAAATTAGAGTCAACCGCATTTCCGGTTTTACTTTCGGTTTGAATTGAGGCAGAAGTTTGTATTTGACCTCGTTAAAGACATAATTGGAAATGATGACTATGATGATGATTGATGATGACTTGCTGTCTAAAAATACGTACATGTACATAAAAAAAAATAAAAAATTCTTTTAGAATAATTTTATTATTTAATACAAGATGCCATACAGGAACAACATACAACAAACAAACATACATTGTATATATACATGTATTTTATTAACCATGTTCACAGTTCAAAACATGTCTGTCTAAAAAATATCACAAATTGGATTTTGAAGGTCCCTTGGGTGGTCGCTTAATACAATGTCGACTGTAGATCTATACAGGTGAATATTTTAAAATTATTGTCCAAAACCATTAGGCCAGGAGCTTAGACATTTGGTATGCAGCATGGCCTGATGGTCCGCTACCAACATTGTAAAAATTATAGCCCTGGGTTCTAAATTGGCCCCGCCCCATAGGTCACTTGATTTATTACTTTTATTTCTATGAAGACTTATGAGAGCTGTTCATTTTCGTGGGCTTTCTCAATATTATATTTATCTACCTCAATACGTTTCCAAAAAATACATTAAAATGTGTAAAAATATACATACAACAAATCTGTATAACATGAAGAAGATATTCAGTATACCTATGTTATAAATAAAACAGCAGAAATTTGAATACAGTCAGTATCATCAACCCTGCGCACGAAATCGCGATTGCACGTCATAACGAGGAATGAGCGAATCTAACATATTGTTGCTTCTCTGTGTCGCTAAATAGACAAGGCGTGAACTTTTCTCATTCCCAATTGAAATGTTAACAATGTATGTATATAGTGTCCACACCAAGTCCAAACTGGTCCACAAGTTTCCGGATAGCGAGTCGACTGTCTTCCCCCAGCAAGTTTTCAACTGAAGCCACAATAATATCGTTCTGACAGGATTTCATCTGCTCGTCAGTCTGTCATCAATGCCGGTATATCCGCCAGAATATTACTTATGCTATTGAAACATCAAAGCTCTGCTTACATAAGACATTAATTGACACTGATTTATAAAACTGCTTGTATATCTGTGTAGGTGTTTGACCAATTTATGTGCAAATTAATGACCGAACGAATTCCTCACTCCCTGATGATGACATGACGTTAGCAACATGAACTCGACAAAGACTTATTCAACTGTCAAATGTCTAGTAACGTCGAAACTATGGTTCAATGTCATCAATACGTACCAGCGATATTTTGTGGATTTTTACTGCATTTAACAAATAATTTATTATAGTTCTACACGCTTCAATGATGAATTCGTCCTGAATAATTGTTGTGCGCCGGGTTGTAGTCACTATAGAAACGATATTTCTTAGAAAATGAATTTCAAACACAGAAAGCTTATAATTGTGAAAATAACTTATAGTCAAGAATTTTATCTATATGTACGCACAGTTTCAACTGTTTCTGTGCAAAAATGTGGGAGCTATTAAGAAAGTCTACGAACTTTTCGAACAACCATCGTACATTTTTGGATCGATTGAATTTATTCAATCGTATCCAAAGTTAACAGAGTATTTCAGACCCTTACGGCCGAACTCTTAACACAAATTTTTGTCGAATACGACCGAAAAGTAGTTCTATATTACTGTCCTCTGTTTTAAAAATTATATAGTAACAGATCTAAATAATATCAAAACATTACAGAATAGCATAATATTATATTGTTGTTTTTCCATTTTTAATTTTATTTTAAATCAACGAGGTATCTGTTCTTTTCCTACGCCGTTTTTATCGTCAACCGGTGTGACAATGAGAAATGTAAGACCCGTAAAATACGTATCGGGCTACACAGGATACACTAAATGAGTGTTTCCGCGAGCGCTTTCTGCGGTTTTGACGCACTAATTTTGTCAAGACGCAACAGAAATAGCAAAGAGCGTCTTCTATGACGCAATTAAAATGTGTATGATCAAATTACACAAAAACAACATTTCAAAACCTCGCAAAACGCTCCGAAAGCAAGATAAATTGTTGATAAAATACGCTTCCGGTATGGGTTGTCTAATTTTGACCCTATAGTCGTCGTTGTCGTCTGATTTCGGATCGACCCGCGTGTGTGTGTTGATTCCTATGATACCGTCTTCATATATTGTAGACGCACAACAAGAGATGGTCGACGAACCTTAATGGGGGGAACAAAACGTCTTTCTGAGTGATTTTAATGATCATTTTGTAGTCATTTCGATCAGATTGTCACTATTGAAAGGGGTTTAAGTGTGCCAAATAATATCCAAGTTTAATGTCAATGGTTGAAGCACTATGAAAAATTCGCTTTGTGGACAAATTTGACTTTTGAGAGCAGTGACAAAATGGAAAGCATCCAAAGAGAAACACCTGTTGTCTTGCCAACCCTTTGATTACCCACCATTTTGTGATGTATCACAACCTTATGGGCATATCCCATAACTTTTGAATGAGATTTAAAGTTGTTCAAACCATAAATTTTCAGTTCAGTTTTGTCAAAATCCATTTCTCAGTTACGATTCACAGCTTAATACTTCATAGGGTAGTTGAACATAGTCACTGAATAATGTAAGCACATGGGTTCCTATCTCAAAAGTAAAAGTTTACACAAATGGTGAAAGGTCAAAATTTGTGGACAGTTGTGTCTCCAGTTTATAACTTTACTCGTGCAAGGGTTGTCCTGATATTCACACATGTATGTGTCTATGTTGTCCTGGTATTTACACATGTATGTGTGCAGACTGTGTTGTTCAGAGACAATCGATCCTCCAGCACATTCAGTCCTTTGATTTATATCCTTTGAACATCCGTAACGTAATTAACCGTACACGCGGGTTAAGACAGGTTTGGCCTTCCATAGAAGTGACAGTTTGGTACATATCTGTCGATTGTGTAACAAAATATGCCGGATGTGCAAAGGATGTACAATATAATGAAATACTCGTACATTATAAAACTCATTACCAAAAACCGTAAGGCGTAGAAGCATAAAATGTACTGTTTTTGCCTATTTAGCCGGTGTTTTAACAGGAGAAAAAACGTGTGTTAACGGGGAGATTCACGCGCCGTTATAACCCGCTTTCATTTATGCTCATTGCAGGGCCTTTGTAAACAATGGACCTGTCTTCAAAGTATTCAAAGTATTTCATCAAGCAAGGTGTCAACAGTGCCGGGTTTAAACCGCTAGGAACGTCATAAATATGACGTAAACAATATGGACGTTGTCCCGCGCATTGTACCAGAGTGTTTCATTCTTAATTTTGTGATTTTTTTATGCTAGAATAGCGTTAACGAACGTTTTTTCGTATTATAACTCGTGCAGAAACCCTCGAGAAGTGTTGATGCCCTCACCCTAACGGGCTCGGGCATCAACCATCCCTCGGGTTTCTGCAGATGTGATAACACGGAAAAACGTGCGTTAACCCTACTTTGTTTACAGTGGTCCTTTACCAAAATTGTTCAAATTGCATCTAAAAACAAGTGACCAATAGAGCGGTCCGATTTCGGACCCAGGGCTATAATTTGCACAATATTTCCTTTTATGGTAGTGCTTTGGGATAATATGAACATTTAGATGCATTATTTAGTGCCAGTAGGGGGATAATTGACAATTACTGCAAGTTATATTATAAGTTCTGGAAGCCGTTTCATGTGAAAAACAGAAAGTTAATAGAGCAACAAATTACGTCTTTTGTAATCTAAACCTTTTTTGTTTGTAATTGTGCATCTTCTAAAGAGGCTATAATCGGTACGACCCCTGTAATCTAAACCACCTTGCATAGTACCCTTATATAGCGTGCAGAAAATCGAGTATTTACTAACCAATACATAAACGTTGCACTTTATGGATATCGTAGAGAAGCGGAAATTAAGCCGCTATCGGAGGAACACGCATGACTTCTGATAATTATTATTCCAAAAGGTAAGACATTTATTTCGATTTAGAGCAGCGCTTTAAGAATGCAATAAGTGTTGGGCGATTATGTTTGATTTAAGGTATGTGACATGCCAAATATATGATATAAACATTTTCATTTCATCGTACAATGTATATTGAAATAATGTCACACTGTACTGAGATACGGTATAAGCTATTTAATAAAAAAATATGTTCTTTTCTATTTTTGTCATTTTAAATTTCGACATACTGAATGATGAATATATGTGAATAATTTTTACCGGTGTGAGATTTCATTCGAAAAGGATGTTTATTCAGGTTCCTTGGACGATAACAAAATACGCAAGCATATCCGTTCGAAATGGTATAAAAGCCTGGTGCACAGGTGAATTTCAAACTCTGCCAGTTTAGAGTTCACTTTCAATATCTAATTCTTTATTTAGGATTGATAACTCGTAGACAATTTCATTGCCATTTATGTCAATTATAAATTTTGTCAAATTGTTTTAGATCGTTTATTAATTTGTTTAATTTCAAACGGTTCATTACAGATTTTACCAGGATTAAGAAAACGTATTCTAAAACAATTAATGATTGTTTTGGTCTCAGATAGTAACAGGTGTAATCAATACATGTTTTAGTGATCGTTTAATGGTATATTGTACTTGAAAGGTTGTAAAAACACAATACTATTAAAGTTCGTTCTTTAAAGGTCCACTACTAAGCGAAAATTAAGTGACAGTTATTTCAATGGCAAGTACATTACCTTATGCAAGACACTAATTAATGAAGATTGGCAGGTTAGTATTTACAGAAAGTGTTTGGAACACATAGAAAAGTATGTGTATTATGTTGAAATCTCAGTGAATCGGCAAAATGACTACCCAGGTCTTTTTAACTTTCTTCATAATGCATAGAAAAATAATTGTACATGTACTGTGATTTATTTAGAATTTCTACATACCAGCTTTCATTTGTTATTAAAAATAACTTATTTCTGTGCTTTTTAAAGTATATTTGAATTTTCGCTTTCGTTAGTATTGGACCTTTAAAACACTACAATGAAAATGATTTTCCGCAAATGTATTCTCATTATTGTGTGATAATGTATCTGAGGCATGGGATGATTTTAAATCTTTGTTTTTGACAGTATTAAATAACACTGTTCCTGTCAAGAAAATTAATCAAACAACGTACTGAGCCTTGGATGATGCAGACATTATTCAATGTATAAATAAACGAAACAAAGCTTCTAAGTGTTTCAGAAAAGAAAAATCAGATGAGAACTTTATAAACTCTAAGAATTTAAAAAATAAAGCACAGTTCGATTCATAATTCTAAGCAGAGTATTTATATCCGTAAAGTTGGTTTATTTAAATGTGTCCTGTAAAGACACTGTTACTGAACCTGCTACTGCCGTCAAGTATATGGGAGTTTTTTTTGGATACAAGTCTGTACTGTGAGTCTATGGCTCGTTCAGTTATTAAAAAGGCCAACGTAAGACTGAATTTTTTTATACAGGAAACAGGAATACCTGGCCCAATATCCCCAAAAAATTGTGGTCAAAGCTCTACTATAATGTCATTTTAATTATGCATGTTCCTTCTTGTATAATGGTCTTACTCAAGTTTAGAAAAGCAAACTCCAATCAAAATTATAACGTTTTGTTCTAAACTTATATCCTATAACACATGTTGATCCAAAACATTTTAAGTCCCTTAAATGGTTACCAGATTCCAAAAGGGTTGAACAAATCATACTGTGTCATGTTTATAAAATAAAACATGCAACGGAGTATATGGCTGAAAACTTCATTTCGCAAACTTCTGTTCATAACTACAGAACCAGAGTTTGTGAAAATGGGTCATATTCTATACCCATATGTTGGATGCTCATTATGGAACAAGTTACCTTTTGTATTTGTATTTATTTTAACAACAGTCACTCACTTCGTTTTATTTATTTATTTATTTATTTATTTATTTATTTAAAGTACCTAATGTCTTTCATTATAATAAATGTTTATCAAATTTATAACTTAGAGATTGTTCATGCCTCTCTATGTTATGCCATCAATTACAAGGACCACAACAGAAATATGAGTCTTACTCTTTTTGTGTTATCCTTGATATTGATGTGCATGTCATGATCAATTATTCATGTGTGTGTGTATAATATATACAAAGAATTTATTTGGTTGACCTTGCAATTGTACATAATGCATATATACTGAAACCTACCTACCTACATACTCACCGACCTACCGGCTTACCTACGTATTGTTGTTTTAACCATTCCTCAATTGAAAGGGCCTATATCATGTTGATTTTTTGTTTTCACATCACCTGATGGCAAATTTCTGGCGGTTTGCAGAGGTTTCCTTATAAACCGTGTAGCTTCAAAGACGTGGGGCTTTTTCCCCAATATAATTTAGAAACTTAAATAACAGGTCCATGGTGACCCTATATCGCTCACCTGAGTATAATTTCATTTCGCGAAATAGAACTGAAAGCTGTAAAATCTATGTAACTATGATAACTTGGAACTCTCTAAAGAATTGGTTATAATTGAAAATCCGTTGCAAAATGGAGCATAATTATGGCCTATTACCTTTTCTGCAAAATATCGATGCAAAACACAATCATGATTCAATATTGAAATCGGTGCGAAAAAGAAAGACACTGAAATCCGCTTAAACCAAAGTATTGAAATACTGATGGAAGATTGTGAAAACTGATTAGGCGCTAGATAAGCGGTTTATCAAATTAATTGCATACAGAAGATTAAAAGCTGTTCGTCATTTACTTTCAAGTTCCGTTTATATGCTGTAAACACTGAGTGTACTTTTCCTTCACATATGATATCTAAGCTGTTAGCGCTGAAGGTCTGGGGCTACATACTGCTTGATGGAAATAAGGCCCGCATCATATTCTGCCGATTTGTTTGTATTACGATAGGATTTTACCATGACAAAAACCTTAAGCTGGAAACATCTCCGAAAACCAACAACACATTGCTCCCAGCATCTTCGTTTCATTCAAAGCGAAAGTCGGACACCAAATATGAACACCAATTGGTTGATTAAAACTGACTAATAGAAACATGTCTTACAAATCAGATGATTTGTCCTTACTCACCAAAATTACGAATTAGCACAAAGTAATCAATGACACGGAATGGAACATCATGAATAAATAGAACATACTGCATTCAATGACACGGAAAAGAACATCAATGCGGTTTGTTTGATTTTTCTGTAAAAAGCATATGGAAAAAATAAGTTTGCGTGTCAATGATTATGTTGTTCATTTAACACAGCAACATTCGCATTCAGTAGAAAAGGTCAAGTCAAGTCAAAGTCAAAATGTTTATTGGCATAAACAAATACATGTTTTTCGCCAAACTCTTATAGACGAACATAGCGAACAGTCTGTGTACCAGTCCACTTTGTTATTGCGGGCCGCAGCAGCGGCCCGCTATATTTAATACGTGTTCAGTAAAAGATGCATGGAAACTTGACTAGATCGAACATATGCGTCTCTCTTCATTATAAAATTGAGGTACTTCTGACATGAAAACTGTAGACACAGTCAATTTTTTTGGAAAAGCAAGAGTTGTCGTTGGTAATTGAGTTGTCGTTCGTTTCATAGGGGCAGCGTAAAATAGAAAAAGGCTTTTCACGTTTCAGACGCAATCTACGCTGAAAAAAGGATATATGATGCTTTTTCCACAAACACAGCCTTTGACATTATAGAAACGAAATGCAGTGGACTGAATATTTTTTGAAGGCCTTTTTAAATATTTATGATATTATTTTAGCTAATTGTTTCCCTTCGTTTACAAATCTGTCTCTGTGGTGTAATGGATAAAGCCGATAGCTCATACACTTTTGTGTTAGTGTACTTTTACGAATCCACGAGTTCGAATCCCATCAACACCCAATTTTATTTTTTTTAATTTTTCTGCTGTTTTAATGATCATTTTTAGCTTTATAACCATTTTAGAATATTTTACGGCAAATAATCATAAAAAGTTTCATTAATGTCAAATTAATAAGGATAATGTTAATGAAAAATGAGATATACCAGGAACGGTCTATAGAGCATTCCTGGACATACTGTATAAATATTATTTGATAACAGTAAAGTTTCGATACTACAGGTCAGTCAGTAGATGTGGTGTCGTGTCAGGTTTTGCTTGTTCAACCAGAATTGGTTTCCTCGAGTTCTTTTGGGGTCATGCCTCAATATCAATTATCACCATTTTCAAAATATTTACATGGGATTATTGTTTGTTGGCCCGCTGTTCTTGTATTAATATTTAAGTTACAACAACCTCACGCCTCATCTCATACTTTATTACAAAAAGCTCTTTTTTCCATATAGGTAACTGTCTAGTGAAACACACGTCTGTGATACATGGAGAGGAAGAACGCTGGTGCGGGCAGCAGCGGCCCGCTATATTTAATACGTGGTTGGAAAATGTAACATGTAGGTGAAGTAGTGTATAGTTCTTTGAACTAAATGTTATGAAAGTTACGATAAAGTATGGTTTAAACCACTGTTCATTGTGTAGCTTTAAAATTGTCAAAAAATTGATATTTCTATCTTTTATCCATGTAAAACGACAAATTAGTTTATATGCTTATGTAACGTCTAATAAGTAGTGAAATAATTGTATTGTTCGGCCAGTATAAAAACCGATATCGGTCAAACATGCCGATATCTTCCGGTATCGGGTAAAGTGGGTCCATTACGTTACTATGACTCGATGTTTTATAGTTTAAAATACACAATCACACTTCATTTGTTTTTGAATGGAAGTATCATTGTACAGTCACTGACAGTCTATTTAAATCAGACATGTCATGTTAGAGCAATAAAGTGAAAGGTAGCCAAAGTTTACTAACTGGTCGGGATGCACTTTCTATTTTTATCAGACTGGTTTACATTTCGTGTTATTAGACTGGTTTACAGCAATAAACTGACAGGTAGCCAAAGTCAACTCATTGGTCGGTAACGATACTTTAAGTAATCGTAAAAATGTGCGTTTTTTTGTTTACAAACATTTTGACTGCAAACGATTTTGTGAGGATAGAGGCAGGAAGAGAATTGTATATTCTGAGAATCACCGTAGTGGAACATAGTGGAGAACATATTATGATATTGCTGCGTTAACTTTGTTTTAATTAACGCTGAACGAGCATAGGGCTCGTATATACAATCCAATGAAAAAAACGGAAAGAGCATAAATACTATTTAAAGCTTTTTCATGAATATGATTTCTTTTTTTTTAAATCATAAATGATACACTGGAGTTACTAAATTGTAAATGCACAAACCAGATAGTCAAGTATTTGCTTTACATGAACCTAGAATGTAGATTTATTCTGTCTCTGTTATAAAGTTTGTAAAGTTTATTTGCATCTCCAATTTTAAAATATTTACATGAAAGTTTTGTTTCTAGGCTCGCTGTGATACGTAGTATCACAGTTTTTCTTGTTTTATACTTACTTTCCCTTTGTAGCGTTCTCCTTGGACATATCATAGCTTAAAAGTATAAATATTATTTACTTGATCGTTCACTTTTAACTTTAGACGTTGACAGGAACTAAATAAAGCCAGGGTCATTACCGGTGCCAATTTGATAAACTATTCCCGTTTAGTAGTTTTTATTTGGACTGCATTTTGAAAACTGTTAACTGTTAAATTCTTTGCAACTGCACATAGTTAATGGGGGCATTAATATAAAACCAAACTCTGCCCTGCAGTATACATTGCTTCATTTTCTTGCTCATAATTTCAGTCATAACCAATGACCAAATTTTGTTCTTACAAAATACAAAAACGGAAGATATTGAGAGGGAATTTTGGTTTTGTTTTCTTTTCTTCAAAGTACTATAAATACTTCCACAAAGGTACACATCTGTTTGATAACAAATCACGTTTACATTAACATAATTATTCTGATGCAATCATTTATCTAGATTTCCTTTCTCATGAGAGTCCTTTCTTTCATTTCCATACCACTAGCCGCTTCATAGCTTTCTTAAAAGCTAACATTGTGATGTTTTTATAGCCAAGTGCATGAAAATGATCTGAGTTTAACAGGACTAGCGCTGGCAGTGACAACGTGGGTTACAAAAAGCTAACTTGGCTCTCAAAAAGTGAAAACACATTTTCCGCGGCAAAAAAGATAAATGTTGTGTCGGTAGCTGATAAATGGCATTGTTATTTACCAACTCTTGCCAGTGCTCAGCAACGGAATACAACCTTCATGCATGTGCATAGGTATTACATCAATCTATGACATTGTACTGTATCAAAATAATGTAAAGAAATTGTTGATGCGATTAACTTATTAAAGGCAGCGCTATTTACCAACAGGCTGCAGTGCTCAACAACAGGATACTGAGAGTCCGTTAGTCAACGGCGGAAAACTATGTCATATGACATCTCTGTCCAAAATGTACGTATTTTCTTTTTTTAAAGACATTAATTCTTAGGTGAATTTCTAAAACCAGAGTCCGTGAAAGAAAAGTGTAATGTAGTCCGTAAACTATTTTGCAATCGTTTGAAGCTGTCATTATTGTTTTTAGTAATAATTGTCTTATCGTATACTATATCAAACAGCAGCTTGATCTGGACTGTATTGCACTTCTTTCAAATAGCGCAGTTATACAGTTATCAGCACAATTTATAGTTAAATTATCTACGGTGTTTGAGATGAATCATGTTAACATGAGAGGAGTTACAACATCAAGGCCAAAAGTGATGTAATCTACTTAATACCACAGATGCCTGGGGTATGGACCCGCCACCCAATCTAATACTGGTCCCATGTTGTACGGAACACATATATATATATATACAAGATTGGAAACAACTGAAAACTCGAATCGCATATTAAAGGTATTCGTGTAAATAAGGAATAACTCACCCGGTTTTTCCAATGCAAAACGATTTTCTGAATCAAATCCCACTCTAAACTGCATCGAATACGGTTGGATTTAGATAATTTCGAGAAAAAAACACTTCTGTTACCTCTGCACAAGTCACATCTACTACTTACATGTTATTTTAAAAATAGGTTTCCTGCATCGCAGTATATCAAATAGCATAGGGGTGGTTGGTTGATCTTCAAGACGCTGACGTGCCACCCAACTATATTTAAAAGACGGTACCTTTATTAAAACGATCGTAGCAGCGTAGCCGGGTGCTTTAGTTACTATTTTTAGAAATGGGGCATAAACACTATCCCGAGATGGATAGAAGGCTTAGAGTAAGATCTTTTAAAATAACAAATAGAGATAAAATATCGATTTTTCATGATTTGTTTTGTAGATTGACTTTGAAGTGACCTTGGCGTTGACCTTGAAGTGGTCAGTGTTATATGTTTATTTGATGTACATTATAAAATGACTAATACCCATGCAACAACCTGGCATTATATTAAAAAAATAAAACTGCCACATCTGGGCAATTAAATTGTCATTGAATGGATCATTTACGGCGGTCATCTTGAACGCCATCTGGTGCGTTGGCAATTTATGCCGGCAGTTCAATATGCTACTTGACGAACAGTTTGGTATATAACATTATTTGTTATATTTTTATGACCTCCTCATCCTCAATTTAGATTTTATTGTCCGCTACTGTAGTATGTAAGATTATTATAAAACAACACTTCACATTCTCTTGGTCCGAAACCGGATCACATGGACGCAAAGGATATGTCACTTACTCAGACGAACGAATTATTCAGTTTTCATAATAATGACATTTAATAGGATTACTGGTAATCTTATTTTTCTGATACGTATTTCAGAGCTAAGGATATATAATTACGGAATCGACCGGAATGGACATCAGCGATCAACCTGTCACAAATATTGTCATGTTCGTCAACTCGGGTGAACATTGATTCCATTGACATAGAAGAACTTGCGAGGAAATTTAGTTATACTCATATAGAAATATATCAACCGTCAGAAAGTTATTTAAAAAAAGGACTGGATCCAGATCTTAGAGAGGGTGTGGTCTCGGCAATATCTTGGAACCAAGGAACTATTTCGCTTTGAAGGGATGGAACATCATCTGCAAATTCTGTGCTTTCTGCGAGTGCTGTCGTGTTAAAAGAAGGTACATTGTCAGTAACTTCCTTATAGGATGGACTATTGCAATGCCATTGAGTCAACACATTCTTTGTCTCCATGACTGGCTGCAGATCATCCCGAAATAAATATTTTTGCGAGCTATTAACAGAGGATTTGTTGTCTTCAAATTCTTTTAATTCTAGAGAAGTTGACGCAATTCAAAACTCGCGAAACTCGCGGTAGGTTACTATTTCAAGCGTTTTCGAGTGTTAGTGACATTTCAGTTTCAATGTCTGGTGATCCCCGTAATTCCGGAAAGGCTAAGAAACCGAGTATCGACAGGGTATCAACATTACGCGTATCCGACGAGACACCGAGGCTTGTCGGCAGAAGACGGGTACTCTGGCAGCTGGTGAAGTCAAATAGATTGAAAAAGTTGCATCTGCTAAAACTGGCTTTCTTTGCAGCTGTTCCTGTGCTTATAGTGGTTGGTCAGAGTATTGCTAATCTAGCAGAAGACATACAGGTAGCAGTCTTATAAATTACGTTAAGGGTAAATTTATAGTGACATAGCGAAAGAGTCAACAACTATTGTGTAAAAACGGCATGCTCTATGCCAGTCTCTCTATACAATAGTTGTATGCGTTTTTGTACTCAAATATCTTTTATGTCAATGCCACAACACGATATATATACAATACTTCATGCACGTTTCTTAATGACAAAAAACAGCTTTTTCATGATATGTAAAAAAAGTTCAGTACCAGTATAAAGTTTCATATATATAAACAAATAGTTGATATTAGAACACATTTAATTTTCAATGTACCATATTCCTGACTGAGTTCTTTTTACATAAATAAATGAATTATAGGATATCATTACTTATTTGACTTAAATTTAATGATATCATAAACCATTCGTTATCAAACCCTTATAGGGTGATTTCGTCTAAACTAAGTACTAGTCCATATGAATATTTAAATTAAATTATGATAAGTGTCCGTTACATTTTCATTTGTCAGGTGTGTTTTTTTATGGTTTTAACTTGTAACCATTCCGTCAAATTAACAAATTCTAGGGTCAATGAACACACTGAAAGAAAATGTCCAGTCAAGTGTAGAGGTAGCCAAGGCGAAACATCAAATTCAGATCGAGCGTGGAACAAGTGCTCTATTCGTTACATCAGGAGGCGACCAAGGTGTAAAACAGAGACTGGCCATACTTTACAAGAACACTGATGACTCAGTTGATGCTCTTTCAAACTCGATTGCTATTCATATTCTGAAACAAGTTTATTCCAAAACCTCTCTCCTAGAATATATTCAGGGATTTCGTTCGTCACTTGAGCTCCGCAGTGTGACATTAAGAGACGTAATTGACTTTTATACGGATATAAATACTGCTCTCAGTACCACTATAGGGATGAACATAAATGTTGAAGTACCGTTCACATACTGGACTGAACTAACGGCTTTCCAGTTACTTCTACTTGGGAAGGAACAGGCTGGTATAGAACGGGCATTAGGAAGTACCTACTTCGCTAGGGGTAAGTATTTATTAATGACAATAATAGGCTCATAATGAAAACATGAGACGAATGTACTACCAAGCTATGTGTTCTTGTCCGTAAAACAACGGTTAAAATATTTAACAAACGTTACCCTAATACAAATTTACTTCGGTGAGAGTTATAGGTACTGAAGATGTAAATGTTTTAAAATTAAATGTTATTAGATTTTAAAGCACATAATTAGCAGAACAAGGACTAAGTGACTTATCTGCACAATTTAACATTTTGACCTTCCTCATGTATGTCTATCAAATAATATTGTGGAGCCGCCAAGGCGCAATGGTTGCGCGTTCTCCTCAGAATCAGAGGGTCAGTGGATCAATCCCCATTAGTACCGTGTAGCGCCAGTGGCCTTAGGCAGGATTTAGCAATTTGGCATTACCTCATTATTTCTCTTCGAGGTTGATTCCATCTGTAATGAGTCTCGAGAGTGATTAAAATATTAAGCTGTAAGAACTTGTTCCGCAACGAGAGTAAATAAATAAGTGTCATCAAAAAATATTGAACAGACATGTTACTCGTTTAAATTTTGAAAAGTTATAATGCGTTTCCTCAATGGTACGTTATTTAAAGGGTAAACAGATGAATATCTATTACGTTACGAGTTAGAAGTTAGAACTGCAACCCCGTTTAGCCCCGCAGTCTCGCGAAGTAAGCCCCGTAGCACCTTGTTTCCCCACGCTCCAAGAAGTTAGCCCCCAAGCACCTAGTTACTATGCAGCCCCTTGAAGGCAGTCCCGTAGCACATAGTTACCCCTCAGACCCATGAAGTTAGCCCCGTGGCACCTAGTTTCCCCGCGCCCCGTGTAGTTAGCGCGGTGACACCCTGTTTCCTCGCGCCCCGTGGCACCTGGTTTCCCAAAACCACATTTTTAATAAACTGTTGCATAAATCCCCCCTAGGACAACGTGCATACGCTCGCGCCTACTTTCATGAAAACAGCCCTCGGTTTTAGTCTAGTCTTTAGTGCCCCCTCCGCCCGCATATACGTGTCATCTAGAAGTAATGTAGCTCTGGTAACATCGTTTCTATAAGTTTCATCCACGCTTCACGGACTCTGCCCCATGTCCTCTGCTATCAATACAGTACTTCTGACACTGCTCCTAGCCTTTTGACCTCCTCTGTGTGTCCCAGCATTCACAAGAACACAGCCCTGTGTCCTCTTGAATCTATGCAGCAATGGTAACACCGTGTCCATGAGTTTCGTCTCCATTTCACGGACTCAGCCTCGTGTCCCCTGCAACCAATACAGTAATTCCTTCACGGCTTCCTTGCTTTCAGACCACCTCTTTTTGTCCCCGTAGTCCCGTGTCAACATGTATCAATGCGTCCTTGGTAACACCGTTTCTTAAGTTTCTTGCCCGCTCCATGAACTTCGCATTAAATTAACCTAGTCCCGCGTCCTCTAGTATGAAGGCAGCCCTGGTGACACCATTTCTATAAGTATCATCATAGCCCCTTGGACTCTGTTCCGTGTCATTTTCTGTGAGTGAAGTTTGTTTAATATTGTTTCCATAAGTATAAAAGTACCCATCAACCCCGTGTCCTTTAGTATCAATGTAACCCTGGTAACATCGTTTCTATAAGTATCATCATAGCCCCGCGGATAAGTATTATGTATAACAATTTGAATTGAACAATCTACTCTGTAAGGCACCTTTAAATTGGATAATACCGCAAGGAAACGTTTAATAAAATACTGTTGCGTTTTCAGTCTTTCATGAATGGCTTTATAATTGAGTACGTAAATACTTCATATCTATCAACACAATACGTTGTTACCTTCGAAGTAATGTTAATTATGAGGGTTTCTCGACCAGCAAATACCATTAATTATTTCAAGTAAACATATTTGATAAGAATAACAAGGATTAAGTTTGTTTTCCTAATGCACATGTCACGGTACTCATAATTGGGGAGAAAAAGTATAAGCGGCCGGATAGCTCAGTCGGGAGACCCTTTGCACTGTAAGCGAAGGGTCTCGGGGTCAAATCCCTGTCAGGGTACACTGTTTTCTCACCCTGATACCCCTGGCGCCTTCTTACTGCAAAAAGATAAAACTTGACAGGATATTTTACTATGAAATCTAGCTATCCATCTTTTTCATAGTACTCAAAATCGCGCTGACGATCTTTTTTCTACATAGTTCTTGTCTGGAGCAGGATCACAATTCTGCAAAACACCACTTTTAAAGAAGTACACTTGTCCATATTGGAATTTAGAAGATCCCGTTTTAAAAGTCTAGGTATATATGGGTTTTAAACTTGAAAGATTTGAGTATAGGTTTTTTCTACTGCACCATAGCAACTGTTTCTTGACAAAAATTCCAGGTCAGCTTCCGTTATCTGATTTACTATGGTACCATGAGAAGATGACGATAGGAGTGCAGTTCCTATCCCAGTCAGTCCAGTACTCAGCATACACTGGATCGCTCACCGACACCTTGTTTCATCAAACCAAACTTGCCGCTCAGATCTCTGAAATGAGAGATGAAATAAACAAAAACACGCCAGTTTCTCCGTCGGTTCTTACGGGCACGATATGGTTTGACATCCTGACAGAATACATGAATATTTTAAAATATGTCCAAGACGAGCAAGCTGCCAAGATAGTTCAGGTAATCAGTAAATCGCTTTCTGAATTATTCCACGATGGTGGTAACTCCGTTCTTGCTATAATCATTAACTTGTAGGGAGTCGGGGTCGTCTCTTACTATCTAAGCCTTACAAAAGATACAGACATTAACGGCCATATAAATGGTAGATCAATATAGAAATGTAAATGCTACTACAGGAAAAAACAAAATAAGGGTGTCTTAAAAGTTGCCAAATACAGTAAACTATGTTGGAACCATTTAGATTTGTTCCTTAAATCGGAAATATGACATATAGAATTTTAATATTAAATAAAGAAGAAAACAATCGGGGCCAGAAAATTTGTTCTTTTTATCCGGAAATTCACTATATCCGGAGTCATTATATACGTAGTTTACTGTATGTAAGGAAATATTTTTGTGGAAAAAAACATCAAAGAACATCTATGGATAATTTACTATTAAACTATGTGCATGCGGGCGTTTAAACTGATATTTGACAGAACATTTGCTTTTTAGCTTATCTGAGCACTATGTGCGCTCAAGCTGATGTGAACTATTGTGACCGCCTGTCGTCTGTCCACTTAACCTTTTCAACTCTCTGGAGGCTACATTTGACTCTTAATCATCATGATTATGATGACGGTTGTAACTTTGAACGGTAATACCATTTTAAGACTTATTGATTTGTTTCAGTTGTACTTGTATCAGGTGTTGTTTCACTACAGCACATATTAGTCCAAGAGATAGACCCCATTTATTTACAATTCTTGTCCAAATGTATAAATAGTCTTATATGATAGTTATATGTCTAAAGTTTATGAAAACCGATTTCTTACAAAAATCCTCTTTCACAAACGCTCATGTTTTTATGGATAAGAAACCGTATTAAGAAACCTCGTTTTTTGCTTCAAAGGTTAACTTAATTATTAAGCAAAAAATTAAAAACAGATTAACTTTATATATTCTGTACCCAACACAGTATGCTGATTTTGAAAACAGTAAGTTGGAGGGCAGACTAATAGCCAGCGCACTACAGCTTTGTGTCGTTTTCGTCATGATGCCTATAATTGTATACCTCTTGAAGAACATTGCTAACATCACCAACACCCTTGCACATAGCACCATCGAACTTTCAGAGGAAAAATGGCAAACAGAAACCTTACTCCTAGAGCTGGAAGATGAGAGGAGGCGAACCGAAGAACTTCTGTATGAGCTGCTACCAAAGTCTATTGCTCTGAAACTGATTCAGAGTGGCAGTAATATTCCTGAGATGTTCTCCTCTGTAACGATCATGTTCTCAGATGTGGTGGATTTCACAAGAATATCAAGGTGAAACATTCGTTAGCATAAGAGTTTAAGATAATTGTGTAATTACATTGAATAGTGTTTGGATTAAAGCTATTTATGCATGCATAATCTATATTTTTATGCAATGGTTGTAAACGTTTGTGTATGCATATTTCTTTTACGTCACTGTCACAGTATCCTAAATGAACTATATTTAAAGGATAAAGCCAGTCAAAAATAAGTTTATTTGAATTTGAAGAAATTGTTCAGAGGAACACACTGTTGAAAACAATTGTAATTTAGGAGCATTAAATGTGCAGATATTAATGTTTGGAAATTGGAAATGGCGGATCATGGAGATTGAATTTGAATTTGTGATGTCACAGTGCTAAAATGAGATATCCATGCTGGTAATACTGCTAATTTAAGAATAGCAGCTTCAAAAACAAACAAGAACATTGTAATTTTTATGACACTTATTCAATGTTTTCAATTTCAAATGAACACAATTGTGAAAGAAGGTGTAATTCAAAAAAAAGTTTTGAAAAGGGGCGTGTCTATCAGTGTTTCTAATTTGCATATTTGCTTATCTTATATTTCCCACAACTCTTCTACTTTTCATCAGATTTCAATAATTCTTTCAACAGTGTGTTCAAGCTCTTCAATTTCATGCTCAGTTATAGTCTGACCTGCGTTTCACTTTAAAAAAAGCATTCAGTTGCTGAGGGATTCATATGAAGTCATATAAATAAAAAGAAGTCATGCTGCAATTTCCCTACCTATTTATCAAAATTTCTCCGTCTTATTTTCATTTTTAAATTGATAACTTTGTAAGTTATCCATTCATTTCCCCAGCATAACAATATCTAAAACCTGCATAGCAGTTTTATGAAATACGGTTGAAACGTGCGTTAAACTCCGAGAAAAGAAACGCATGGCAGTTCAAGCAAAACACAATATAAACAACAAAGTGTCTTCTAGAAATATAAGTACCCAAGCTTTAGTGATATGGCACAAACTATTTCAGAAGTATCCGTTTATTGTTTCTTGTGTTTTATATAGCTGTATAACGCCGATGCAGGTCGTCGATATGTTGAATAAACTCTACAGAATAATTGATGGACGCATTGAAAACGTTGACGTTTACAAGGTACAAACTATAGGTATGTAGTTTGTTTTATTAGTATTTCTTCGAAATGTCTATTTCATAAAGAGTTTTTTGAATGCATAAATTATTTATTGTCTGGTTAGGGGTAGCTGTAAATGGAAACTGTGATTATATTTTTTCCAACGCCAAAGTTTGAAAATACAGGCCATGGCCTATTTGTATTGAGTTTAAAGGTAATGGAATCCTGAATATATGCACACATTCGTGTCCGGACTGTAACTTTGCCCTGCATTGAAGGATTTTAAAATAACTTGGCACATATATTTACGCAATACTCATGACCCTTCCCCAAGGGTCAAGGTCACACATAAAGTTTAAAGGTAATGGAATCCTGTATACATGGTAACTCTGTCATGCATGGAAGGATTTTAAAATTACATGGCACAATTGTTAAAGGGAAAGACCATTTAGAAAATGATTTAATTGAAGAACTTGTTCAGGGGAATACACTGTTGAAATATTTTTTTAAATCGGAGTATTAAATGTGAAGATATTGAAGATTGAACATTTAAAAAATGGAGGATCATGGAGGCGGCCATTTTGAATTTGTGATGTCACAGTGCTGTAATTAAATATTCATGTAGATATTACTGCTAATGCCTCGGTCACATACCCGTACGGTGTCCGTACGATTTATAAAATCGTACGATTCCACCAACTTTTGAAATCCGTACGGTCTCCGTACAATCGTAGCTTCTGGTCACATGCCTACGGGCCCCGTACGATCTTTTGGAGGATGCAATCGTAGGATATCCATACGGACATCGCAGACAAGTCGTGCGGTGCTCGCAAGGAGCTCGGACGTACCTCGTGCGATGCACGTGTGTTCATACGGTGTCCTTGCGACAGGAATGAACCAGTTCGGCGATATCTTATTTATACCCTGGTCACATTCACCCTACGAGCTCCGTACGAGTAGGTTTTCAGCCGAAATTTTGCAGAATCGCACGGAGTCCGTACGAACATCGTTGACTCTTGCAAGCATCGTCCGGACATCGCAAGTTCCCCGCCCGGTGTCCGTAGTATCGTACGGACATCGTACGTTGACCGTGCGACCACCCTGCGATAGTCGTGCGAGCACCGGCAAGCTCTTACAGGACTCGCGGTGTTCCAAATCCGCACGGACATCGTGCGATGCCCGTACGAGCTATGCCGGGGCCCTTGCGGTGCCCGTACGGGGCCCTTGCGAGCTGCTCACGACTTCGAAATTTTCTACGAGCTCTGCGATAGCTCGGGAGCTCGGTGAAACATTCTCACCGAGTCCTCTACGAGTTCAAAAAATCCGTACGATGCTCGCAAGAGTCTACGATGTCCGTACGGACTCGTGCGATTTTGCAAAATTTCGACTGAAAACCTACTCGTACGGGGCTCGTAGCGTTAATGTGACCAGGGTATTAGTTAAAAAAGCAACTTAAATATATATTAAAACATTGCAACCTACATGACAGTTAATGTTACCAATTTCAGGTGAAAAACAATCATGAAAAAAGAGTAAATGGGATTCAAAATTAAGTTTTGAAAAAAAGGCGTGTCTAATAGTATGTCTAATATGCATATATTTGCATATTTACCAAATCTTAGATTTCTCATAGCTCTTATATTTTTATCCTATTTCAAACATTCTTTCAACGATGTGTTTGTGTTAACAAGCTCTTTAATTTCAGAATTAGTTATATTTTAACACATCGAGATAACATATCACATGCAAGTCCTGCGTCCTTACCTCTAAGATCAAGGTCACACTGAGAGGTCAGACAGTTTAGAATCCTGTATATACACATGTTCATGTCCGGATTTTAATTCTGTTATACATTGAAATATTTTAAAATCAATTGGAACAAATGTTTAGCACAAAGAGATAAATAGTCATACGCAAGTACCGGTTCCACACCTTGAATTGACGGTCAAGGACAAAGACTGTCAGATACCACTTTGGAGGCATTCGTCACTTATGATGGACAGCTCTTGTTTACATAGGGAACACGAGTAAGGCGGTTAACAGAATATTTACAAAATTACTTGAATCAGTTTTCGGATATGATTCGATTTCGGACAAGCGGCAATCAACTATTTCGTGTGGATTTAAATTCGAATTAGCGAATATAAGCGAAAATTAAACCTTCGCGAATTTATAGCAATTTACAGTAATCATTGAGCTTAAAGTCATAATTGTTACAGCTGATGGTTATATGGTCGCATCCGGAGTGCCAACACGAAACGGCAATCAGCATGTAGAAGAAATAGCTAAACTTGCATTAGACCTTCTTGGTTCGCTGAAAGAGTTAACTATCCTGGATTTTCTAAATAGAAAAATACAGCTCCGAATTGGATTTCATACAGGCAAGTAAAAACATGTACAGTCTTAAGCTATGGTCCGCTTTGTTTGGTTCGATATTTTCTAGCGGCGGCGTACTTTTAGCCATCAGAAACACTCAACTTAGTACAGTTGTGCCAGATTGTGAGATCATTCGGGCTAAGATTAACCCGGTGGATTCTAAAACACTCTACTTATGCTCAATTTACAATTCAAAAACTAGCCACGAACACAGTCTTACCCAGTTTGAAGAATCACATAATCGAGCAGCATCCATCATCCAACAACAACATCCTTGATTTCTTCATCACCAACCTTCCAAGTAAGGTGCTCCGTACTTATGTAATGCCTGGAATCTCTGATCACGACTCTGTCCTTTAAAGAGATCGTCTCTACAAGGCAAAAACGAAATCTAACGACCTATTCCACATAGCTAAATTTAAAGCCAACATCTTGAACCGCCAATTCAAGTCTGTCCTTTCTGAAAGTACTCCTTGCTCCGACTATAAATTCATCATTGCGGAATATGTTCCACTCATCAAGCTCCCGATATCTCTATCGCCATCTTTAATTACTCGCTCACTACCAGCATTATACCCGATGACTGGCGGAAAAGTCAATGTATCACCAATATATAAGAAAGGGAGCAAGTACAACCATGCTAACTACCGTCCTCTCTCTCTTATATATATTTGCTGTATTAACTACTCGAACATTTTATTACCAGTCACATTATGCAACATGGGATAATCAACAACATCTTGTACCCACAACAACATGAATTCCGGAAATGTCGGTCCAGTGAGACACACCTCATATAATTCACAGACGACATATATTCAAATCTGGAAAAGGGTAAACAGACAGCCGTTCTTGTCGTGGATTTCTCCAAAGCGTTTGACAAAGTCTCCCACAGTCTCCTCTTTCACAAGCTGAACCATTACGGCATTCAATGACGCACCAACCATTGGATAAGTGCTTTCCTGAGCGGTCACTCTCAGTCACTAGTCTCACAAAGTGAAGGTGGATTCTAGCGTTCCACAAGGCTCGTTGCCCATGCGTTTTACTCTTCTGCATCAGCGACATCCCACATGGTCTTGATACAACGCTACGCCTCTTCGAGGACGATACCATGGCCTACAATAATTAGCCAACAACTCTAACTGCGCAAACCTCGAGAAAGACCTCTACAAACTTGCACAACGGGAGAAGAAGTGGCAAATGGCCGTCCATCCAGACAAATGCCAAGTCATTTGCATCTCCTGGAAGAAAAAAGCAAACCCACTATGACTATTGTCTTCATAACCAGTCTCTCCAGCATGTTGAATCGGTGAAGAAACTTGGAGTCACCATCAACCAATCCCTGGACTTGCGGGAACATATCAGCAACATTACAAATAAAGCCAACCGAAACCTAAATTTTGTAAGAAGAAATTTGAACATCGCCCCCTCATCCACAACAGAAACAGCATACAAATATCTTGTTCGATCCACTGTTAAATATGCTAGCTCTGTTTGGGACCCGTATGAAAAAGAAGATATCTAAAGACTGGAAATGGTACAACGTCGAGGTGCACGCTTTGTCAAATACAGGTACCAGAAGAGATCAAGCGTCATCGAGTTGCACCAAGACCTCCAATGGACCCTCCCTGCTATAGGACCACAGACAGGTATCTCTCTCGCCTTGCCGTCCTACACAAGATTTCAAACGACCATGTTGCCATCAACAAAACCAATCGTCTTTAATCACAGTCACGTCAATCCCGACAAACTTCAACACATTCCTTCAAGATACCACAATGTTCTACAAGCTACCATCAACAGTCATTATTCACTCGAACAATCAAGAAGTGGAACAGTCTTCCACCGGACTTCGTATCAGTTGGCTCAGTTGATACATTCAATGCTCAACTAGCCAACCTGACTCTTAAGCATGTTTTTTATCCTTCACTATACATACTCTCACTTTTATTCGTGTCTTATCTTTGCGCTACCCCCTGGTAATAATATTCAGTCTGTTGAATGTGGCCAGTATCTGGTAGAAGTAAAAGAAATTAATGAATTTGGTGAATTCATTCCGTCTTCACCCCCTTGAACATTTACACTCTGTAGAATTTACTAGAGTATGTTGTAGAGCTTCTAGTATCATGTTGGACTGGCAACATTATTAGGAAAGATATAGTTTTTTTGTCACTTATGTTGACAAAAATTTAGCAAAACTCCTTCACAACGTAGTTACCTATTCTATTTGTCAATGCCACCAAGACATTGAATTGACTGAGCGAACTGACTCGCCACTGGAGTTATGGAAGCTTACTTAGGAATTAGAGGGATGCTATATAGTTTTTCATTTAGTCACATTAAATTTGATCAACTGCAAAAGTTTGATTATTTTGCTATATTTCACCCGTATAAAGAGACATAAGAAAACTATTCCTCTGTCCCTTCTTGATAGCCCGCCATACAGCGTACATGACATAGAAGTCTTAGTGGTTTAACGTTGTAGTACGCTTCATAGTCAGCGTCGTAATTTCAAGAAACATTTTATTCAATGATTTATACTCTAAGAAGCATTAATATCACCAAGTTTACAACTAAAATATATACCAGGTTTTCTTTTGTTTTTGTTTTGGAATATAGCTGAGTATAGTGAAAGCATTTCTTGACTTTCATAGACAAGCATTGACAATGCTTGTTTTGTTTATTTTGCATGAAGAGAAATAATTGAACATTAGATTTCAAAGTTAACTGTTTTAACAATCACTGTTGAATATAATGCAGTGTGACCATTTTGAACAGTCTCGTACATGACATAACCTTAAATAAGTTTATACGAATTGATTTTCGTTCCATTACGAAGGAAGTTATGTAGCTTATTGAATTGCTTCCGAACACTCATTCCAGACGTAATCATACTCGCGAGAGTGAAGAAGCGAGTTTTAAATTGCTGCTACTCAAAAACTCGCTGCTTCCCAATTACAACTTGGTGGACTGAGACACGTGTGGCATCTATGTCTTTGCACAAGGACACATTTGCAAAAAAAAAAAAAAAAAAAATAAAAAAAAAAAAAAAAAAAAAAAATTTCCCAAAAAAAAAACAAAAAAAAAAAAAAAAAAAAAAAAAAAAAACCTAAACAAACTTTAAAAAAAAATGGACTAAATACATACATGTAATTAAAATAAAATCAGTAACAAAGCTCTAAAGCTCCTGTCTGAGTGTTGTCTTTGACAATTATTAAATTAATTGTTGCAATACTTACCCTTTCAAATGAGAATAAAATGAACTTCAGTATTGTCTTTGAGAAGTTTTAATAAATTATTGTAGCATATACATAGTATGGGGGGGGGGGGGGGGGGGGGGGGGGGGGGGGGGGGGGGGGGGGGGGGGGGGGGGGGGGGGGGGGGGGGGGGGGGGGGGGGGGGGGGGGGGGGGGGGGGGGGGGGGGGGGGGGGGGGGGGGGGGGGGGAGGGGGGGGGGGGGGGGGGGGGGGGGGGGGGGGGGGGGGGGGGGGGGGGGGGGGGGGGGGGGGGGGGGGGGGGGGGGGGGGGGGGGGGGGGGGGGGGGGGGGGGGGGGGGGGGGGGGGGGGGGGGGGGGGGGGGGGGGGGGGGGGGGGGGGGGGGGGGGGGGGGGGGGGGGGGGGGGGGGGGGGGGGGGGGGGGGGGGGGGGGGGGGGGGGGGGGGGGGGGGGGGGGGGGGGGGGGGGGGGGGGGGGGGGGGGGGGGGGGGGGGGGGGGGGGGGGGGGGGGGGGGGGGGGGGGGGGGGGGGGGGGGGGGGGGGGGGGGGGGGGGGGGGGGGGGGGGGGGGGGGGGGGGGGGGGGGGGGGGGGGGGGGGGGGGGGGGGGGGGGGGGGGGGGGGGGGGGGGGGGGGGGGGGGGGGGGGGGGGGGGGGGGGGGGGGGGGGGGGGGGGGGGGGGGGGGGGGGGGGGGGGGGGGGGGGGGGGGGGGGGGGGGGGGGGGGGGGGGGGGGGGGGGGGGGGGGGGGGGGGGGGGGGGGGGGGGGGGGGGGGGGGGGGGGGGGGGGGGGGGGGGGGGGGGGGGGGGGGGGGGGGGGGGGGGGGGGGGGGGGGGGGGGGGGGGGGGGGGGGGGGGGGGGGGGGGGGGGGGGGGGGGGGGGGGGGGGGGGGGGGGGGGGGGGGGGGGGGGGGGGGGGGGGGGGGGGGGGGGGGGGGGGGGGGGGGGGGGGGGGGGGGGGGGGGGGGGGGGGGGGGGGGGGGGGGGGGGGGGGGGGGGGGGGGGGGGGGGGGGGGGGGGGGGGGGGGGGGGGGGGGGGGGGGGGGGGGGGGGGGGGGGGGGGGGGGGGGGGGGGGGGGGGGGGGGGGGGGGGGGGGGGGGGGGGGGGGGGGGGGGGGGGGGGGGGGGGGGGGGGGGGGGGGGGGGGGGGGGGGGGGGGGGGGGGGGGGGGGGGGGGGGGGGGGGGGGGGGGGGGGGGGGGGGGGGGGGGGGGGGGGGGGGGGGGGGGGGGGGGGGGGGGGTGGGGGGGGGGGGGGGGGGGGGGGGGGGGGGGGGGGGGGGGGGGGGGGGGGGGGGGGGGGGGGGGGGGGGGGGGGGGGGGGGGGGGGGGGGGGGGGGGGGGGGGGGGGGGGGGGGGGGGGGGGGGGGGGGGGGGGGGGGGGGGGGGGGGGGGGGGGGGGGGGGGGGGGGGGGGGGGGGGGGGGGGGGGGGGGGGGGGGGGGGGGGGGGGGGGGGGGGGGGGGGGGGGGGGGGGGGGGGGTTTTGGGGGGGGGGGGGGGGGGGGGGGGGGGGGGGGGGGGGGGGGGGGGGGGGGGGGGGGGGGGGGGGGGGGGGGGGGGGGGGGGGGGGGGGGGGGGGGGGGGGGGGGGGGGGGGGGGGGGGGGGGGGGGGGGGGGGGGGGGTTTGGGGGGGGGGGGGGGGGGGGGGGGGGGGGGGGGGGGGGGGGGGGGGGGGGGGGGGGGGGGGGGGGGGGGGGGGGGTTGGGGTTGGGGGGGGGGGGGGGGGGGGGGGGGGGGGGGGGGGGGGTGGTTTTTTTTTTTTTTTTTTTTTTTTTTTTTTTTTTTTTTTTTTTTTTTTTTTTTGGGGGGGGGGTTTTTTTTTTTGTTTTTAAAAAATACTCTTTCAAAATGTATTAAATGAAATGGAATCCTGTTCCTTCTTTACTAGGTCCCTGTGCTGCAGCCGTTGTAGGGACAAAGATACCGCGGTACTGTGTATTCGGGGACACTGTAAATACAGCTTTGAGAATAAACTCTTCTTGTCTACGTAAGTTCTGATTCATCTCTGCACTGTTACTCGAGGTTCAGTCTATGGAGTTATAAATAGAATATGAATGTGTCCTCACAAACGTTGATACAGTGATAATGTTTTTTTTATTTTTATACTAAATTATTTATTCTCGACTGCGAAACAAGTTCTGTCTATGAGAGTTATAGATAGAATATGAATGTGTCCTCACAAACGTTGATACAGTGATAATGTTTGTTTTTATTTTTATACTAATTTATTTATTCTCGACTGCGAAACAAGTTCTGTCTATGAGAGTTATAAATAGAATATGAATGTGTCCTCACAAACGTTGATACAGTGATAATGTTTGTTTTTATTTTTATACTAATTTATTTATTCTCGACTGCGAAACAAGTTCTGTCTATGAGAGTTATAGATAGAATATGAATGTGTCCTCACAAACGTTGATACAGTGATAATGTTTGTTTTTATTTTTATACTGATTTATTTATTCTCGACTGCGAAACAAGTTCTGTCTATGAGAGTTATAAATAGAATATGAATGTGTCCTCACAAACGTTGATACAGTGATAATGTTTGTTTTACTTTTATACTAATTTATTTATTCTCGACTGCGAAACAAGTTCTGTCTATGAGAGTTATAGATAGAATATGAATGTGTCCTCACAAACGTTGATACAGTGATAATGTTTTTTTTATTTTTATACTAATTTATTTATTCTCGACTGCGAAACAAGTTCTTACAACTTATATATGGAAGATGGAATCAACCTCGAAGAGATACAGAGAAGGGCAATATAGAATTATTGTATCTTGTCTAAGGACACTGCCACTTCATGGCACCGGTAGGGATCGTACCAGGAACATTCCAATCCTGAGGCAAAAAAACGTTACCGCTTCGCCATGGCGGCTTTTTATTAAAGCATTCTCCGCAGACGCTGGGGATCTACTGGGCACGGAAAATCATCCAAACCGTGTACATTGTCTATTGTTTATTCTAACATCAATTTATCCACTGCAAACGTAGTAACTATGCGTTCTTCTTTAAGAAATGGACGTCTCCCTATATTTTTTAGCAATGTGTATACAGATGACAAAATCTTCTGCAATGGTTCTAAAAAGGAAGAAAGGATTTAGAATAAAAGAACGCGGTATAATAGAAATAAAGGTAGGTAAAATACTGGATTTTAGTGTTAAAAATTTCTTGATTCATCTTTACTGTAAATAATTGAAATACTAGATAATTCTTTTAAGTTACCGCCCAACTTCAATCAGACTTCCGGAACCGCATATAATATTAAAGATCAACGGCGTTGAGAAAGTCACGTGTGCACCTTTAGCAAACTGGAATACATCGGTAAATTCCGAGGATAATTTTAAAGTCACACTTCGTTTACTATTGTTGACCTATAATATTATAAGGAAAAGTGCTTATAAATTTGACGGAGAATATTCAAATGCTTAGTGGGTTTTTCATTTAAGCGTTGTTTCCATACTTTTAAGAAACTTATTTACACACGTATAAATTAGTAACATTTGTTGTTGTTGTTGTTCTATGAGTGAAACGCCTGATGCAACCGTATTCAAGTCATTTTACAGGCGGGTTATTTACCTCAATATCATTCCTGGGAAGAATCAGTGCTAAGACCATATCCTCCGTAAGAAACTGCCAATTTATTCACACAAAGAGATGTGGCTGGTAGCAGGGCTAAAACCAATGACCTTTGTTCAATGAGAGATTACAGTGATTTCCAGTCAGCGAGTCTAACCACTCGACAATGGAGGCAGACGTTCGTATTTGTAAGAACATGTAATAAGAGATATTCAATTGTGCATCTACATATCATCAAAATGTCCAGGAATGTTTAAACTAATTAAGGAATTTAAATAGTGTTGTGGGGTTTAAAAAATGTATTGTTAAGCTTAAAAATTTCAAAGAAAGATCAAAGGGAAAACATCACAAAGTCCGTCTCGCGAGTACGTCCGTCTGTCCGTTTGTCACACTTCGTTTCCGCTCAATAACTTGAGAGCCACATGACCCACAGTCTTCAAACTTCACTGCATGATTGAGTCATGTCTTATTGAGTGGATAATCCCCTTTTTTTAGGTCAGTAGGTCCAGTGACCTGAACTTTGAAAATATGACAAATAGTCTTCAAACTTCATACGATGATCGGTCGTATGAAGTAGATGAATCCTATTGTTATTTGGTCAGTAAGTCAAAGGTCGAGGTCATAGTGACGTATGCATTAAAATTTCCCTCATGGATATGCAGTTGGGGAGACATGCGGGTTTTTTTTCAAACACATCGTCTCGTTATTTTATGTTTCAATTGAATTTTTTTTAAATGTATGGACCAAATGTGTTAAATTGTTTTATCGTAAGAAATCAGATATATATACTGATTTCTCCTTGAAGTGCTAATAAAAGTTTCTTGAGCACAATCTCATGCTAAGCACAAAATTATGCTCAATGAATATGAAGCAAAGTCAATGTATGTTTATTTAAAAAGTCGGGTTTGATATACAGAAACATAAGCTCAAGAACAGCGTTTCTGATTATCGCAATGGAACCCTACTTTGTTAAAAGTTATAAGTTGACTTTACTTCAAATTACTTTGTTGAGCATAAGATTGGGCCTAGATTCTAAGGCATTTCTTTCAATTGGTTTAATATGATTTCATATTTAGTCAGAAACGTTGGCGTCTTTGCTGCAGACTTATTTTCACTTTTACATTTTTACATTATCAAAGCTGAGTGTGCTTTATGTTGCAGCCTCAATATGGTTTCTCGTAAAGAAAACATCCATAGAAATGCCCTGTTCTAAGGTAGTACGAACGTCATTGATTGTTAATAAAAAATAATAATTAGGTACTTTTTAGTATAGGTATTTTTCAAATACATGAACATGCATTTGCTGAAATATTTCAGGGAAAAGGCCAGATGCGGACATTTTGGCTGGAAGGACAAGGCGTATGGTAAACGCGGGGAATAGAACGACGAACAACGTTTGTGAGGACACATTCATATTCTATTTATAACTCTCATAGACTGAACCTCGAGTAGCAGTGCAGAGATGAATCAGAACCTCTTCTGTTGGAGCTGAATGCACTGGTTAATTAGATTCGCCACTATTTTAGCGACATACAGTTTCGCTTTATCATAAATTAAGGAAAACCATGTCGAGACACTTCTCATAGTAACATACTGCGTCTGTGCAAACTCAAGTTAAATAATTTGGTCAGGCGAAAACATTCCCTTTTGTCCATTAAAAACAAGCACTAATGACTCCTGTAAGTCCAAAATTCCTTTTTACTTTTGTTTTACCATTTTGTTCTGTTGTTATGGAGGAAGAGGATGACTGTCTTATTTTTTAGTTTCTCATCCATATTCTAAATTAGCTATGTATTGGAGGACTTCAAAACTCTTTTGCCTGAATATAGATCAAGAACTCAAGGAAGCCAGAGTCATTTCTGTTGCCAAAGTGATGGACTATTCCCATTTCTTACTTTTTATTTGGATTACATCTTGAAAACTACTATTCTTTGCAACTGCATATATTAATACGGGGTCATTGATATAAAACCAAATTCAGCCGTCCTTCATCTAAATAAGAGTATGTATTGCCACATGTTCTTGCTCTGAATTTCCAGTAATAGCCGTTGATTGGATTGTTTTCTTTCAAAATACTAAATACGGAAGACATTGAAAAAAATTTCAAAGCAAATAATTTCTTCCAAACAGGTACAGTATACATCTGTATGATAACAATTCACGTCTATGTTTACATAATTATGCTGATGCAAACATTTCTCTAATAATTCCTTTCTTACTAGAGTCCTTTCTTCCATTTCTAGATCCTTTTCTGATTTAGCTTTTATGAAAGCTAACCTTCTGATACCTTTTAAGACAAGTGCATGGAAATTATCCGAGTTTTACGAACAAGCAGTTGGCTACAAAAAAGCTAAGTTGGCCCTAAAAGTGATCAACATATTTTCCTCTGCCAAACAGATGCACAGATACAAAATTGATATAGTTTATGCCGGTAGCTGATTCAAAGCAGCGCTATTTTCGAACTTTTGGCAATGTTCAGCAACGACTGATAAAATACAACCTTCATACATGTACCTAGGTCTTAAACAAGGCAAATAAGTACATGTACTGTATCAGAATAACGTAAAGAATTGTTACTACTTTGATGCGATTAACTGATTAAGCGCAGCGCTATTTACAAACTAGTGGCCGCAGTATTAAACAACGGAATGCCGAGAGTCCTTTAGTCTGTAGTGGAAAACAAGATACCGAGTGATAAATAGTGACTCTTCAATGCACGTGGGTTTGAAGATATATGAAAAGTAATTACCAAAACTATTTGCCAGTAAATAAATGCTGTCCACTGTTAGATTCTGTTTAAAAACATGGTACACATTTTATAAAAAAAAATCCCATGTGTTTGCTGTTGTATTATTTGTGCTAAGATACCAACAACGTGCGAAGAAATTCTTTCAGACCCTGTTTTCAACAGTCCTAGATATGACATAGTGGTATAAAAACTTTATCAATAACAGTTTCCATGAAGATGGAAAATTACTTTCCTTTGAAGCGTTTTTACAATATTGAACAAAGCAATTCCTTAATACAATAATAGTATTGCTTTATTTAGAGCTTATTTTAGTACGAATCTTTCACATAGTAAATCAAAGGACTGAAAGTGCTGGAGGGTCGATTGTCTCTGAACAACACAGACTGTACACATACATGTGTAAATATCAGGGCAACCCATGCATGAGTAAAGTTATCAACAAACTGGAGACACAAATGTCCACAGAGTTTGACCTTTAACCATATGTGTAAACTTTACTTTTGATAGGAACCCATGTGCTTACCTTTTGCATTCAGTGACTACATGTATGTTCAACTACCCTATAAAGTATCATAGCTGTGAATGGTAACTGAGAAGTGGAATTTTACAAACCTGAACTGAAAATTCAAAGTTTGCACAACTTTTAATGTCATTCAAAATTTATGGGATTTGCCCATAGGGTTGAATGTATTGGGTCAATAATACAAAATAAATTCCTATCCTAAATTGTAGGCAAAAACTGAACAATGAGCAAGATCAAAGAAGACACAGAGTAAATTAATAACTGAACAAGAAAAACAGTGATACAAAGTATCACAGCGGGCCCACAAACAAAACTGACATGTAAATATTCTAGAAATTGGTGATGATGATGTTGAGGCAGGCCCGAAAAGAACCCAAGGAAACCAATTCTGGTTGTACAAGCAAAACCTGACACGACTACGACTGAACTTTACTGTTATCGAATAATATGTTTACAGTATGTCTTATTAACATTATCCTTATAAGTTTGACATGAATCAAGTTTTCTATGATTATTTGCTGTAAAACATTGAAAATGGTTTAAAGTCTTAAAATTATAAGTAAAACAGAAAAAAAATGTAAAAAAAATGCATTAGATGGGTTCCGAACTCGCGTCCGCCGCCGTAAGTCAGCGTATTTCAATTTCCAGCATATCTACCAACGCTCTATGTCCGCCGACTATAGAGTTATAGGTAAAAAACGAGTTCTTATAAATTTGTATGTCCAAGTCGTTCGTTCGCGATTAATAGTATTTACGATTAATTACACATTTAAAAGAATAACAACGAAATAATATTATTCTATTCTGAAATGTTTTAAATTATTTAGATTTATTACTATATAATTTTGAAAACAGAAATCGCTATAATGCCTAACAACTGTTTATATGGAACTACTTGTTTGTATGTTGTGCGTTCGGCCGTAAGGGGCCGATATACTCTGTTAACTTTGGTTCGATTTTAACAATCGACCCAAAAAGGAAAAGTTCCCAATATGGCCTTCATTATAGAATTAGCTTTAAGTAAGAAATTGGCTGTCAGGCTATGTATCACATATTTATTGAAACTAAATGCAAGCCAACATCTCAACAGAAATGGAGAAATGAACTGAATCTTACAAATTTCAACTAGCAAAATGTTTACAAATTACCATTTATATTTACATAAGATACTAAACTTCAGTGGCTTCAGTTTAGTATCAATCATGGAATTTTAGGAACGTATCATCTGCGATTCAAAATGAGTGTTTCTAATGAGAACCGCTGTTCATTTTGTCAAACAGCTACATGTACAGAAACTATCTTTCATTTGTTTTGTGAATGCTCTTTGGCAGGGTTGGCATTAAAGCGCGAAATACTAGTATTTCCCGGGACGGCTGGAAATACAGGGAATTAATGCGAAATATAGGTATTTCCTGCGATGTAGTGGGAAATGGTCTACATCATAATCCATATCAAGAGAATTATCAGATTCATAGTTTACTCTAACTAAGTCTATCTTTCATTGATTTGAAAAACAATAATACTAAAATCACTTAAACTATTGAACTATTGAATAATTTAAGGTAGTGGGGGTCTAATGGACACTATTCGAAAATACATAAAACTTAATATTTTTATAATCTACATCTGTTAACCGACTCGTGTGCAAAATTTAAAGACATTTCACCGTTTAATTTAAAATTGATTTCTTTTTTTGTTCCCCTACCCCCACTGAAGAAATACCGACCAGATTTAAAAGTACCCTAAAAGTTAAAATAGGTATGTTTGCAAGTATTTACGTACATTTAGTTTTGTTCTAGGTTCCAAAAAGTATTACAATCCATGTAAAAGTACTAAACATGTATTAGTTATATCACAATTTATATTTCAACATTTAATCAGTTTCCTATGAAATATTTTTTTTCCACAGTTGTAGGTCAAAAGTGAATAGTAATAGAAGCCTAATTGTAACAGAAAGCAGTCACCTTTTGACATTAACAGGTCAGAGATCATTAATACTGTTTCCATAAGTTTATGGTCACCAATTATCATACTCCTATATTTGACTAGAGGTCTCTTTGTCTGAATGGTAATCTGTTCTAAATTTAGCTTGAATAGGGTTTATTATCATGACCAGGCTCAATATTTTACATTACCAGTTCTTTTCATAAGGAGATTGGCTGGTAAATTGCAAATAAACTGAACTGACAAATTACAAGAACTTCTTTTTTAAAAAGGATAGTCGGTGCAATTTGGAGTATATAAAAGCGATTGGCAGCTAGATTTAATAGTTAACAAGAGGGCCATAATGGTACTATATTGCCCACCTGAGTACCAGTGCACTAACCGAAGGAAGTCACTTGTTGTTAAAGGGAGATAGTCACTGGTTGCTAGGGAATGTCACCAGTAGCTTAAGAAGTGACTGGTCATAATATTGTCACAATATGTAATCATCAATAAGATTCTTTGTTGTACTGGACAGTTACAAATTTATGTCAATGTACTTGAAAATAATAAACAATTGCTGTTGTCTAGTTTCATAAAGATCAAATGAAATATGCAACCTCAATTGAACACACAAGGTTTCTCTGTGGTTTGACCAAATAACCTACTTTTTTACCTCAGATGACCCACATTCGAACTCGACCTACCTTTCATCAAGGCAGTTATTCTGACCAAGTTTCATGTAGTTCAGTGAAAAATACAGACAACATTGCATATACAAGGTTTTCCTATGATTTGACCCCGTCACCTTGCTTTTGACCGCATATATCCCCATATTCAAACTCAACGTAGATTTTATCAAGTTTCATGAAAATCCAATAAAACATGCAACCTCTATTGCATACACAAGGTTTTTTCTGATTTGCGAACTCGACCTAGGTTTATCAAGGCAATCACACTGACTTAGTTTCCATGAAGATCCAATGGAAAATGCAAGCTATATTGCATACACAAGGTTTTTCTATAATTTAACCCCGTGACCTTGTTTTTGACCCCAGATGACCCATATTCAAACTCGACCTAGATTTTATCAAGGCAATCACTTAGACCAAGTTTCATGAAATCCAATGACAGAAAAATGCAGCCCCGGACAGACGACTAACAGATAGGGATGTAATTGATTAAAATTTTTGTATCGATATATCGATTTAGAAATATCGACGATACAGCGATATATCGATACATGGGCGTAAAATGTTACTGACTACATATTCTACCAAATCCCTTGACTTGATTTGTACTAAACATATGGTTCTGGTCTATGATATATATCAACCCTTGCAGTGCTGAATATTTTTGCCTATGAGACCACATTTCATTAAATTAAATCATTCGTTAGAAAAACACGGAACTCTGGGTAGAGTGATTGTTTATTTTCTGGTTGAGTTTTGATGGAATTTTCGAACGTGAAACTGTAGATCATTGCACGGTAAAACATTATTCGATATACGATTTTTCAAAATGGCAATCGATATCGAATCGAAAGTGTTTAATCGTCGATATATCGATATCGTTTGAATCGATTACATCCCTACTAACAGACAGACGACAGACGACGGACACCAGGCGATCACAGTAGCTCACCTTTGAGCACATCGTGCTCAGATGAGCTGAAAATACTGTCATTTGGCTAGCTTTTATCTCGACGTGGTAGAGTGTGCGCTAATCGGACAAAAAGTCCCGAGTTCAGAATACTGCTCGTGGCGAAGGAACTTTTGCAGTTTCATTATAAATCTTAAAATATATTTTAGTCTCAGTCTTGCCTGAAATAAATTGGAGGTTGGAGCCAAGGGGCCCTTGATTGTATTTAAGGATCGCCATAACCGTCAGACCACAGACGACAAACACGAATGACCCAAATCCCGTTGAGATAATAGCCTTGGTTAAATGGTATTGTAGTTACTATCTTTGTGTTGAGTCTACTTTTTGACATTCACGGTACCGTTTGAGTTTTTGTATGCCCGTTTATGAACAGTACGGATTATTTGTTTTACAAAATTTAGACGTATATGGGAGTGTAATGCCTCTAAAGGTTTAACGATGCTTAAATTGTGTTACTTCCCTTTAATTGGTTACACATGATATTACTGCATTAAAGGTGGATAATCAGATTTTGGCCATGTAACAAATTTGTTTAAAACTTAGCGCTTAATTCAAGTCAAATTTTCACTGGAGGTATTTTTAAAATTTGATTTCCCTATCCTGGTTGCCCAACAAAGACAGAGTTATTTTATCATAAGTACAAATTTGATACACATACTTTGCCTAAGGAAAGATATAAATATAAGACATATTGTATTATATTTGTAAAATATTTGCATTAACAATATTTGTATATCTATCCAATGCAAATGTAAAAATAGAAATTATATTGAATTATAAAAGAAATACTCCACTTTATAAATATTTTCATATTAAAGGGGAGTAATAACAAAATTTGATAAAAGCATCCGTTGTTCCCGAAGGCAGGCAAACTCCTCACAGCGATTTGATTGGGTGAGCTCCGCCATACTGTTAGGGAAGTTAGGAAGGCAGGTTACTACAAACACGGGTTAAACTGTATCTTCCACGAGATTGTTCCACTTCGCTACTTTTTTGCATAGGAGTCACGTAGCAATATTACACCAAATTATAGTATCATAACCTACATTCATATAACCACTCACCTTGAACTCGACATTCATCTTGTCATCTGTAACTTGAAACAAAAGCATTCCTTTTTGTCGTTACAATGGGTATGTTTACTGAATAGCAAAATGTTAAGTGTGCAAAGTTTATGCCGATGAAATCTAGGACGATTGGACTAAAATATAAACTAGTTTAAAATTAAGGTTATATAAACAAAATCTCTATTGTCTCCGTGATTTAATTGTTTAAGTAAGCCAATGAACTTAATCAGTTGATTTTGTTGATCAATCACATTTTAATAGGTTAATTGTAAATCAAACGTTATCATAACTTGTTTTAAGCGTGCACACGTTGTTTAATTACAGGAAGTTTTGCCTTGCTTCTATGAATGCAACAGTTTTTGCTTTTTTTTTTGCTGCAGTACCTTTTTATTACACAGCATAATTATGAAAAGTGTGTTACATAAATATAATGTAGAAATATTTCCCCTCTATTAAGCACATACAGGCCGCAGAAGGGGGAGGAAGAATCGATGCCAAAAAAACATGTAGTAAAGAATAAAAACAATGTAGTAAAGAAAACTGTTCTACAATTTTTTTCAATGTGGATTGAAATAGACGGAAAGTTACTTAATACAACAAATAAAATTTCTGTTTCGTTTGCGATAGATACCGAGTGCTATAATAAAATGGCATCTAAGCAACGTTTACCGTTACGTCTTTTGTTTGTGTGTGTAAACTGTGCCCGCCTCCAGACGGTAGGGAAGATGCTGACGTCAAAACGTACTTCTTTCGGAGAAAGGACTTACAGCACGTGCAACCGGAAGTCTGCACGTGTCAGGACAAAACTACACGTGAGCAGATATGCCTATCCTATTGACACAATCAACATACTGGAAACATGGTATCAATGCAGGTAGGTAACTATACCGATTTTAATTTTCATGTTATAACTCCGTTCTACGGCATTCCTTCATTTTATTTTTGGTAATCTGTAAAAACGGAATTATGAGCATGTTTTTCAAGTGAAAATCAAGCTAAAATAGGTGTGTGTACAAAAGGGTAGAGGAAATAATAGCTTTTAACCCAATACACCAAACTCTTCCCGCTACAAGTACGAAATAATAACTTTCCAAATATCACTTTTCTAATTTTGACTGGGAGAGACTTTTTAGAAAAAAACAACAACTGCATGTAGAGTTGCTTCCCGTCCACTGTCGAAATCTCTACCAACAACAACAACTCAAAGAGGAACTATTATTTTATCAGTCCGATTTTCTATTTTTAAATCACCAACTT